>VWZK01011667.1:0-15542 GCA_013396935.1 Baryphthengus martii | reverse complement strand
AAGGGGGTTCCTTCTGGCCGCTGCTCGGGGCTGGAGAGTGGGGGGGGAACCCCTCAGATGGGCTGGGGGTGTCTCTGCCCCGCGGCTTGAGGTTCCTGCCCCCGAGGTTTCGGTTCCTGTGGGTGGAAAGAGCTTGATGCAGGGTTTGGAAATGGGGGTGGTCGTGGTTCTGGAGATGGGGTGTGTGGTGTCCCCCCCCCATCATCTCTGGTGTTTGTGGGGTCTTGCGATGCTCAGGCTGGAGTGGGGGGCTCCAGGGAGGTTGCTCCCAGCACTGGAATCTTCCTGCCCCACTCCAAGAGCTGGCAGCTGGGTTTTGGGGTCTCAGCTGGGTCTTGGGGTCCTCCAAACTCTCCAGGCACCCACTTACCCACTCCCTGGCCAGAGTTGGGGGCTGCAGTTTCCTTCACCACCTTGTTTCACTCCTCCTGCCAGAATAATATAACCCCCAACCCCCTCCCCCCTCCCGGGCTCTATCTTCACCACTGCTCTGCCCCAGCTGCACTTCATGGAGAAGCAGGGCTGGGCTCAGGTCACCAGGATCTGGCCCAGGACTCATGTCCCCGGTCTCTGTAAAGCCACCCAAAAGCCACCACAGGACCCTCCAGAGCAGGGGACGGGAAGACCTCACCTCCCTTCCAAAGAGCTGCGAGTTGAGGAGCTCCTTGAGGGGACAACCGACCCAAAAAAGGTCCCTTTTCTCTGGGTGATGGTGCCCAAGTCGTGGTCCCCCCCCCAGAGCCCTGCCCATGAATTTGGGGTCTGCATTTCCCTTCTGGCTCCAAGGGCAGCAGCTCGGCCTCAGCGAGCGGATTAGCGCGGCACGCGCTTCGCCGAATTCCTCACCGGCTTTAGCTCCGCCGGCCGCAAAAACCGGGTGAGAAAACACCGGTCGTGAGCAAACCCAGCTCAGCTCAGAGCCGCTCGTCCTCCCAGATCATCAATATTAATCGTGACGCCGCCCCGTCGGTTCCAGCCCGGGCTGCCGAGGAGGGAGCTTGGGACCAGGAATGAGAAATGATGTTAATGGAGTGGATGAATCCACTCGCGCGTTCCCTTCCCGGGGTCCGGGCGGCGCGATGCCAGCCTTGGGTCGTCTGGCTACGGCCGCCCCTTCCCTGCCCCGCCGGAATCCTCCGGCGAAGTTTCATGCTCCAGTTCCTCATCCGCAGGGGAGGGGGAGAGAGGAGGGGGAAGATCCACAACCCTCCGAAGCTTCGAAAAAGGCAAAGCCCGGCCCCGAACGCTGTCAGCTCTAAGATGTTGAGGCCAGAGCACGGGGAGGGGGTTGGATCCTCCAGGGCATCTTTGCTTCCAACCAACCCCAGACCGCTTGTTTTTCAGCGTTACGTGGGGCTGTGAAACGCGGCGAATATTCCCTGGCAGCTCTGGGTGCTGCCTCTGCTTCTCCTGCCGCTGGAGAAAAAGGCTATTTTTAGGCTCTCCTCCCAAATTTGCGCTGTATTTTAAGTAGCCTCCAGCGAACGCCCCGCTCGAACCCCCGGAGACCCGCGGCGAGATCATCCGCGCGCCGGCAGCCGCTCCGGCAAAGCCGTCCCGCTTCTCGGAGCGTCCGTGGGGATTCTCCGACTCCCTCCCAGGACCCCCCTCAATTAACCCCAAGCCACTCTCTCCGCAGGGTTCAGTGGATTGTCCCAACCTGGAGTTCGAATACGGGGACGCCGACAGCCACGGCGCCGAGTTAGCAGGTGAATTTTGGGTGCCTGCCGGGGGACGGGGGAAATAAACTGAAATATGAAAGAAAATAAAATCCCTCGGGGAGGCGGGCGAGCGGGACGAGGGGGGATGGCTGCGGAGTGGCATCATCCTCGTGGGAATAGAGCGGGAGGGATTTATTAATAGAGCCGCTCGCTCCCCGGGGATGAGCAAAAGGGATATGTTGGGACACGGGGATTACCCCGCGCTCCGAAGCGCCCGGGAGGCGACGCCGGGTGGGAGGATGGGTGGTGTGTCCGGTGGCACGGCCCCGGCTGGGAATTGTCACCCATTATCGCGGGGCCGAGTCCTCGACCCGCGTCTTCCTGCCGTGCAGGGACTTCGGCTGCTTCTGCCTCGGAACCCTCGGGCTTCCGAGCGTATCTCGGCCGGCAAGGGAGCTATTTTTAGCTGCCTGTGTCTCAGCTGCACGAGCTGGGCCTGGCTCGAGCACATGGTCCCTGCCACGGATCCTTCCTCCTCCCTTGCAGGACCATTGCAGTCTCCTGTGGTGCTGCTCAGCACCCTGGCACTTGTATAGGAACAGGCACATCCCAGAATCCCGGTGGGGTGGGGGTGGGAAGGTCCCTCTGGAGCTCCTCTGGTGCCACCCCCCTGCTCCAGCAGGGTCACCCAGAGCAGGGGGCCCAGCAGCGCAGGGTCCAGGCGCCTTTGCAATCTCTCCAGAGAAGGAGACTCCCCAAGCTCTCTGGGCAGCCTGGGCCAGGCTCCAACCCCCTCCCACCAAACAAGTTGCTCCTCCCGCTCCCAGGGAACCTCCTGGCTTCCAGTCGGTGCCCGGTGCCCCTCGTCCTGGCGCTGGGCACCCCTGAGCAGAGTCTGGCCCCGGCCTCTTGCCCCCCGGGGGCCCTTGAGCTCTTGCTCAGCCTTGCTCAGCTCCCCTCTGGGGCTGCTCTGCTCCAGCTGAACAGCCCCAGGGCTCTCAGCCTTTCCTGCCCACACAGATGCTCCAGGCCCCTCAGCACCTTCCCAGCCTCCCCTGGACTCTCTCCAGCAGCTCCCGGTCTCTCTGGAACTGGGGAGCCCAGCACTGGCCCCAACACTCCTGAGGTGGCCTCCCCAGGGCAGAGCAGAGGGGCAGGAGAACCTCCCTCCCCCTGCTGCCCACACTCTGCTCCCTGCCCCCCAAGAGCCCATTGGCCTCTTGGCCACCAGGTCCCATCGCTGGCTCATGGGGAACTTGTCCCTCAGCACTCCCAGGTCCTTCTCTGTGGAGCTGCTTCCCAGCAGGTCCCCCCTCCTCTGCACTGGCACATCGTGTTCCTCCAAGCCCAGCCCCTCTTTGCAGGTCTCCAAATGTCCACGCTGTGGGGTGTGAAATCGATGCAGGTCTTGATCAGCGTTCTTGTGGTCCCTCCCTTTGCAAACTGCCTTCACTGGGACAGACAATTGTTCCCTCCCCCACCAACCCACCTATGAAACAGCAAGTGCAGCTCGGGCACCGTCACTGTGGGTGGGACTGCGGGAAGAGCCCAGCCCGGACACAGGGATGGGAATGATGAAATTGATGGCACTGGGTGGCTCCAAGCTGCCCCTTGGAGCTGCAGGAGAGCTCAAGATCTCTGCCCCGTGTCTCCTCGGGGGCAGAAGGATGTTTCAGAGCCCCAGGAGGAGTTTGGTGATGCTGAGGGGGGTGAAAGCCCTGTGGGGCCCTGCTGACCCCTTTCTCCATCAGAGCTCTACAGCTACACGGAGGAGCCCGAGCTCAGCGCCAACAGGAGATGTTTCGAGGAGGATTTTCACGCTCAAGGTACCAGCTCTGGGCTCAGCCCCACCTTGAGTGAGAGCAGGACTCCCCAAGGAGGCACCGGCCTGGTTGTGGTGTCCCTTTGCCAGTGCAGGGCAGGAGGTGGCTGGAGCTGGACGGGGCTCAGCAGAAGGCCTATGTCATGCGCCTGCTGGATGGGCTGGAGGTGGTCAACAGGGACAAGCGGCTCCGAGTAGCTCGGGCAATCCTCTACCTGGCACAGGGTAAGGACCTCATCCCCCATGTCCGGAGGCGGCCACGTATCCGCTGCCCGGCTTCGGTCTGGGGGGCTTGGGAGAGGCCATCTCCTGGGGTTGTGCCAGGTCGGTGGAGCGAAGCTTCTTTCCTGGGCTGGTTGCATATGCTCCAGGGGTTCAGAGGCAGCTGCTCCCTAACCAGTGTCTCCCTTTGGGCCTCTCCAGGCGTCTTCGGAGACTGTGATAACGAAGGGGATGTCCTGCACTGGTCTCGGCACAACAGCTTCCTCCTGTACCGGCTGGGAACCTTCACCGCCTTCCTGGAGCTCCTCAACATGGAGATTGAGTGAGAGGAGCCGCACTGCCCTCACCCTCCTCACCCTCCTTGTTTTCTTCTTCATCTTATTCTTGCTCCCCAGCCTCCTCACCCTCCTCCTCTTCATCTTCTTTCTCCTCATCCTCCTGACCTCCCTCCTCTTCATCTTCTTTCTCTCCAGCCTCTTCACTCGCCTCCTCTTCATCTTTCCCCATCCTCCTCCTCTTCATCTTCTTGCTCCTCAGTCATTTTCTTCCATCCTTCTCATTCTCCTCCTCTTCATTTTCTATCTCCTCATCCTCTTTGTCTTCATCTTCCATCCTCCTCTTCATCTTCTCTCCCCATCCTCCTCCCCCTCTTCTTTCTCCTTCCTCCTCCCTGAGGACCAGGGAGGTTCCACAGCACGTCCCCCAGGGCGGTGTTTCCACCGCTGCAGACGTTGGCTGGGGGGTCGGGGCGAGGGGCGGGCCATGGCCGGTGGCGCTGAGCTCGTCCCCATCCCCACAGCAACAGCCAGGCCTGCAGCAGCGCCCTGAGGAAACCGGCCATCTCGCTGGCTGACAGCACCGAGCTCAGGTACCTCCTCTCAGACCCCCACCCCCTTGGGTGGAGGCCGTGGGACATCCTCCGGGGACAACGTGGCCTCTGGCCGGCGGCGTCACCCGCCTGCCGTGCCGTCCCGTCCCGGCAGGGTGCTGCTCAGCGTCATGTACCTGATGGTGGAGAACATCCGTGTGGAGCAGGAGGAGGATCCCCCTGAGTGGAAAACCTGCCGGGAGACCTTCAGGATGGAGCTGAGTGAGCCACAAAGTTCATTGTGCCTCAGCAAGGTCCCTTTGTCGTGTTGGACCGGCGGGGAGGCCTCAAGGATGGAGGATCCGCTCTGAGCGTCCTCCTGGTCCCTCTCTCCGCCAGGTTTCCCCGTGCACACCGAAGAGCCCTTTGCTCTTCTCCTCTTCACAATGGTGACCAAGTTCTGCAGTGGCCACGCTCCACACTTCCCCATGAAGAAGGTCCTGCTCCTGCTTTGGAAGGTGCTTCTGGTAGGTACAAACCCTTCCTTTTTCCAGAAACAGGTCCTTTTGGGATTAGTACTGCCGCAGCCTGGATGTTCTCCACTATTCCATCCAATCATCACGAGATTGTTTGGAACGCAGAAGATGTAGGGCGGGGCAGAAGTCTGGAGAAGGACCCAGTGACGTGGTTTCTTCATCCTCAACTCTCCAGTTTGATGACCTCAAACTCCTGCTCCCCTGGAAGCCCGGGAGAGCCGTGCGGACCCGGTGGGATGTCTGAGCCCGTCTTTCTCATCTCTCTTCTTGGTCCCTAGTTCACGTTGGGTGGATTTGAAGCCCTGCAGGCGATGAAGGTGAGGAAGAGGGAGGAGCTGGGGTTGCCACCCTTGCCGGAGGACAGCATCCAGGTGATGCGCAGCATGCGCGCCGCCTCCCCTCCCACCTACTCCATCGAGCTCGTGGAGCAGCAGCAGCAGCAGCAGCAGAAGCGTGGCCACCGCAGCCGGAGGGTAAGAGCAGATGCAGGTGGATGGATTTCTAAAGGACCATCATCCGTTCAAGGAGGGTTTCCCTTCCTCCACAAGTGCTCCTGCGCCCTCCAGTTTTGGACAATCATTGGGTGGTTTGGGTTGGGTGGGAAGGGACCTCTGNCAGCATTGCTGGGGCTCCTCTGGCCCCGCTCCAACAGCTCCCTGTCTCTCCTGGGCCGAGGCCTCCCGAGCTGGAGCCAGCCCTGCAGGGGGGGTGTCCCCAGAGCCCTGGGAGCAGAGGGGCAGGATCCCCCCCTGGCCCTGCTGCCCACGCTGCTGGGGATGAGCCCAGGGGGCCGGGGGCCGCTGGGCTGCAAGCGCACGGGGCCGGCTCAGCTCCAGTTTTCCATCCACCAATTCCAGTCGCAGGAGATCAGCCCCGTGACGCACTCGATCCAGGGGAAGCGAGAGGACATCCTGACCCTGTGGCACGGGGCTGATAAGCACAGAGGAGCAAACAGCTCACAACAAGCTCGTCTTTTTTTAGCTCCTCTCTCGGAGTTGCCGTGTTCTGGGTCCAAGGGTGAAAACGCCTCTTGTGCTAGGGCAGAGATGTTGGGTGGTAGCTCCAAAAGTTAAGATGGAAAATGGGATCACAGGTTCTAGAGCGGCACAGTTAGAGATACAGAGAGGGGGTTATTGCTTATCCAGGCTTTGGTGGCAACAGTGAGGAGAGACCTCCTCACCTGAAGGGAACTCCTCACCTGAGGAACACCTGGGATCTTGATCCAGGATGGAGAGGTCTGGTGCTGGTGACTGGGAGGGAAATAAAATCCTTGGAGTGACTTGGATTCCTCCTCCCCTTTCTGCTGCAGCCCCTGGTGAAGCAGGACAGTTTGGATATCTACAACGAGCGAGACCCCTTCAAGAATGACGAAGCAGGAGTGGACGAAGAGGAGAACGACGAGGTGGACAGCGGGATCGAGGGGGAGCTGGACCTGATGGAGCGGGACGCGATGATCCCTGTGATGCCTGCTCAGCGCCCCCCTATCGAAAGGGTGTCGTTCCCCAAAGGGCTCCCCTGGGCCCCCAAAGTCAGGTAAAACCCTCTGGTGTCACTGCCGTCATCTCCAGTCCTACCAGTCCTGGAGTTCTTTGCGAGCTCAACGTCAGCTTGGTGGCCTTTGGCAAGTTGAAGTGAAGTGACGCCACTTCCGGTTTTGTCTTGGTTGGTCCTTTTCTGGACTGGGTTTAGCTGAGCTCTTCCTCAGGCTTTACAAACCAAGCGCAGTCAAGCTTGGTCGGTAAGTCTCAATCCCATTTTGGACTTCCCAGGTTGTGCTGGGAAGGAGGCTTGTGCTGGAGCGCTGTGGGAGCAGGGTCAGCTTTCCCAACCAGTACCGATGGAGCTCAGCAGGGCAGGGTCCTAGACTAATCATCTTGGCAACTGGTTAATGACATCACCTCTTACTGGTTAATGACATCACCTCTTGCTTCTTGAGTGGGACCCTTGTGTTGCCAGGTGAAACCTTCTCGAGCAGCTTTGCTCTAAGGTGATAAAAAAATGGAGAAAAACATCTGAGGCTGAAGAAGTTGGTGCTTTCTCTTCCCCAGACCAGTTCTGCTCTGTGTGGTCTAGGGGAAGGATTAGGAAAAGAGGGTGGAATCCTCCATTCCCTTCCCTCTAATCCATGTGAGGTTGGTCGGGGTTTTTTTTTTTTGCTGTTGATCCAAAGCCTGGATTTAATCCAGTATCTTTAAACCAGAAACACATCTTCCCAAGGTGGGAGCAGTGACAGGGCTAAATGTGTCCATCTGCAGCGGCAAGGACTGGTTTCCCACGTGGGTCTCCACACGCGGTGCCGCGGTTGCTCCACGTGACCTCACGCTCACGGCTTCGCAATCGAGCGACCGTTAGTTTTCTTGGCTGGTGCCTGGAAGTCCAGCTGGGTTTCTTTCTGCCTGTGAGAACCTTGGCTCACAGTTCACGTCCTCCTGGTGGTGCTGAGACCCTGAGCAGTTCTCATGAAAGCTGCCCGAGGTGGACAAGACGTCAGCTCGCTCCGCCAGACTGCGGAGAGGACATTTGCTCGCTCGAAGCGAGCAGATGCCGCTTGAAGATTCATGTGCTAGGAGCACAGACGGTGGCTAAAAAGGAGCTGCTCGTAGAGAAGTCCTCTCCGTTTGTTTGCAGTCTCCCGTGGAGTTGCCCAGCAAATACAAATGGGTTTAGCTCGCGTTGCTCCCAACCAAGGAGACCTCTAGAAATCAACCCTGGAGGCCTCCAAGGTTCTTGCCGGTCGCAGGCCGCTGGCCTTTCTGAGCCATGTGGGTTGGTGGACGTCTCTTTTCCAACCTTTTCCTTGTATCTGTTGCTTCATCAGACAGAAAGACATCGAGCATTTCCTGGAAGCGAGCAGGAACAAATTCATCGGATTCACGCTGGGACAGTGAGTGTCACGTGTGTTGGTCCGACCAAGCCCGTCCCCGTAGCTCCCAGCAGTGCCGTCTAACTGGTGGGAGGCGTCCGCAGAGCTTGGGTTTCCTCAACTCAAGCAGCCTAGGGAATGGTCGGGATGATGCGACGCTGGGTTTCGCCGGGGCTGCAGCGACGCGCTCGGGGGTTATGAAAACGTGTTCTTGGAGATGCTGGTCTCCAAGGAGCTCTTTCCATTAAAAACCCAGACCTAGCTTGGAGTAAGTGACCCCTGGCCCAAGCCAGAGACCAATTTGACGCAGGAGGGAGTTGGGACAATCTGGTATCCGCAGCAAATTACCCAGTTTGTGAATAAATCAAGCTGGGGGTGCAGAGTCATCGTGGAACAGGCCCGGGAAGGGTATATCCAGGTGTAGATGTGGTGCTGGGCTCAAGCTGGACCTGATTTCACCCCGGTTCTTCACGCCGATGTCGCCCTGCTCTTGTGCGGGATTTGCTGGGGGAGGGCAGGCAGCTCATGCCATCACCTCACCCAAGTCCTGACCCATCTGGGTGGTCTCCAGTAGACTCAGTAGACAACAGGCTTCCTCTTTCACCTCGTGTGACATGGAAGTGTTGAACCCAGATGTTCTTCTCAGCCTCATAATTACCTTCTTTCATCCTCCACAGAGACACCGAAACCCTGATAGGGCTGCCACGGCCCATCCATGAGAGCGTGAAGACACTGAAGCAGGTGAGATGGTGGCTCCGGGCGTGATGCTTCAGTGAAGCAGCCCCAAAAACCTTGCTGAGCAGCAACCAGCTTGTCTACCCTCACCCCTTGCTGGTTTTGCTCCCTGGGACTCAGCTCTGAGGTTGGGTCAGACCCATGGAGATCTCAGGGTGGTATGGAAATCATAGAATAGAATCCTAGAGTGGTTTGGGTGGGAAGGGACCTTGCAAGGTCATCTGGTGCCACCCCCCTGCAGGGAGCAGGGCCATCTGCAACTCGAGCAGGTTGCTCAGAGCCCCATCCAGCCTCCCCTGGAATGTTGTCCTCACATCTAACCTCCAGCTGAAACACAGTTCCTAGAAGGAATAAGGAGGTCCCTTCGTGTTAGTTATCACAGGAAAGGATTCTGGAGATTCTTGTAGGAATTTGGGCTAGAAATGGAAATCTGAGTCTTCACTGTAATTCCAAGTAGATTGCCCAGCATTTGGCCTTCCCCTTTACCTGGGGTGTAACATCACCATGTCCTGCTGAGCATTTGCCACATTGTGCTTTGAAGGTGACAAGCTTCCAGAGGTGGGGTTGGCCATCCATGCCCAGCCCTGTGCTGCTCCCAGGGGGAATCACAGAATCCTAGAATGGTGGGTGTTGGAAAGGACCTCTGGAGATCATGGAGTCCAAGCCCCCTGCCAGAGCAGGAGCACCCAGGGCAGGACACACAGCAACAGAGCCAGGGGGGTTGGAAAGTCTCCAGAGAAGGAGACTCCACCACCTCTCTGGGCAGCCTGGGCCAGGCTCCAGCACCCTCCCACCAAACAAGTTTCTCCTCCTGTTGTGGTAGAACCTCCTGGGTTCCAGTTGGTGCCCATTGCCCCTCATCCTATCCCAGGGCACCCCAGACAAGAGCCTGGCCCCTTCCACTTGACCCCCACCCTGCAGAGATTTGGCACCAGGAATCAGCTCCCCTCTCAGGCTTCTCTTCTCCAGCCTCAACAGCCCCAGTTCTCTCAGCCTTTCCCCACAGCAGAGATGTTCCAGGCCCTTCAGCATCCTCACAGCCTCCATTGGACTCTCTCTGGTATTTCCCTGGCCATGGCCAACGTTGACTCCTTGTATGGATCATCTGGCTCATTGTTCCTAAACGACTTCTGGTCCTGTCTAGTGCAAGCTGGCGACTCGCAGTGGGTTGTGAAAGCCACCCAGGCTTGGATCTCCTTGGGGCCCTGTCTATGCAGAGATGACCCATGGGGAGCTCTGTCATAGCTCAGCCCCAAGTTGTCCATAAGCTGTAGACCAAACAGGGCAGAGCTGCACCATTCAAAGCACCAAAACCTGAACTGATCCTTGTGAAATTCCTCCACAAATAATAATAATTCCTCCACAAATCTCAATCCAAACCATGATTCCGTTGCCTGAGGAAGGAAGGTGAAGAGAAGCTGGAGGGGTTTGGTGTTGGTTTCACCCAACAGCCCTGAGCATCCAGACAGTGTAATCCACTCAGACGTGGTCTTGCCCACAGCCACGTAGATCTGGGTCATAAAAACCCTACGGTTTAGGTTAGGAATTGGGAGCTGCCTCTCCAAGGCATGGAGACCCTTCCCCTTTTGTCGGGACACCGGCCAAGATAACTTTTCGGGAGTTACCTGGAGGGGTAAGTGAATATTTAGGGAGCTGTAAGTTTGTAACCGCCGGCGATTAACGAACGCACGTGTACCATTTACAATGATCATGGTGTTTTCTTGCTTTGAAATCGTACTAGTGTGTTCTTCTGTTGGATTGGCACTGGGGAGGCCACCCCTCGAGTACTGTGGTCAGATTTGGGAGTTCCCTCCCAGAAGGAGCTGGAGGGGCTGGAGCGTGGCCAGAGAAGGGCAGCGGAGCTGGGGAAGGGTGTGGAGCAGGAGTGTGGGGAGGAGCGGCTGAGGGAGCTGGGCTTGTGCAGCCTGGAGCAAAGGAGGCTCAGGGGAGACCTTCTGGCTCTCCACAACTCCCTGATATTCAGGAGCTTGGAGCCAGGGGGGTCGGGCTCTGCTCCCAAGGAACAAGCAGCAGGACAAGAGGAAGCGGCCTGGAGTTGCCCCAGGGGAGGTTGAGGTTGGAGCTGAGGCAGAATTTCCCCAAGGCCCTTTGGGGTTGTCCAGGCGTGTGCCAGGCTGCCCAGGGCAGGGCTGGAGTCCCCCTGCTCCCTGGAGGGGTTTCCAAGGCGTGGAGATGTGGTGCTGAGGGACAGGGCTCAGGGGGGCCCTGGCAGGGGTGGGGGAACGACTGGACTCGATGATCTTCAAAGTCTTTTCCCACCAAAACAATTCTATGATTCTGTGATCCCCGAAACTCAGCAGTAGTAGAATACTGATCATAGACTCATAGAATGTCAGGTTGGAGGGGACCTCAAGCCCTTCCTTTAAGCCTTTGAGTGAAGCTCAGGTGGATCATTTTCTTGAGCCTTGCAGCTAAACCTGCGAGTCTCTTCTCACTCCGCTCCTGACGTGGTCCGTGTGGAGCAAGGCACCTTCAGAGGCCAACTGACCCTTCCTAAGGTCTACCATAGCCTTTTGGAGACCACTGTCCTCCGTTTGCTTACAGAGAGGTCCTAGTAGGAGTAGGTGGAAGTAATCAAAGGTATGATACGGGAGGGACTTCGGGGACAGAGATGTCCCACACAAACACGAGTTCTCCATGTATCTGCTGTCACCTCCACGCCCACCTTGGAGAGCGCTGAAATCAGCAGCGGTTGTCACCGCTGACGGTGTTCCACCCTTCAGTTTGTGATGTCGCTCTGCCTCTGTCTGTGTGTTTTGCCAGCACAAGTACGTTTCCATCTCTGATGTCCAGATCAAGAATGAGGAAGAGCTGGAGAAGTGCCCCATGTCTCTGGTAAGAAGCTGCTGCACCTCCTCACTAGACAGATGTGTGGAAGGTTTCCAAGGTGTCGTAGAAATCCATATGTTCTCCGTGATCCTTAGGACACACCTTGGATGGTCTTTTTTTTTCTAGAAGTCCATAGCTTCATCAAACGTCTAGAAGTCCATATCTTGATCAAATGTAGCCATGGAGAAAGGCTCGGAGCTTCCTGTAGTCAGCGTAGTCATAGAATGGGTTGAGTTGGATCATTCAAGGTCATCTAGTCCAAGTCCCCCCAGCAGTGAGCGTGTGGCTACGTCCATCACAAAGTCCTCAAGTTGGGTTTTATGGAGGTGACTGATGTACCTGAAGTGTGTGGGCTGGAAATACTTAATTTTCCCTGGTTTCTCATGTTTCTCTGTGCTAGGGAGAAGAAGTGGTCCAAGAAACCCCTTGTGAGGTCTTGTATCGAGCAATGTTGTACAATCTCCCCCAGTACATGGTGAGCTCAAGTTTAAGTCAAGAAGAGCTTTTGAGTGGGGAATGGTGCCCATCTGTGAGCTGCAGAGCTCAGCATGGGGCTGCTGGGGGGTGTCCAAGACTTGAACGGTGAGATTTTGGCGGGAATCCAGAGCAGAGTTGGGTGCAAAGTGCGGTCCAAGAGGAAGGATTCAGAGGATCAAGGGCTGTAGATACCCAGGGACACGGTCAAATGGTTGGAGACAGGTCAGTGGTTGGAAAATCGGATGTGGGAGCGGGGATTGGGAACAAGGAACAGTCTTCCACGTCGTTGGGAGCTCAAAACCGGCTCCTGCCCTCTGGACACTGAGGAGAACCAGTTGGGGACGTCCCCGTGTCATCTCTTGAGCTGCAGGATTTACCAGCAGGGCGTTGCAGTGATGCAGGCACCTTCACTTCTGACCTCAAGAAGCAACCTGTGGAATTCATTGGTCCCTTGAGCCTTTGTCCTTCTCGCTGAGATTAATTTTCCGTAGCGGTATCCTACCGATCTCCGAGCGGGATGGGCTGCCGGGCCAGGAACTGAACTAAACCACCATCGTGCTTCACAAGGCTCGGCAGACAAGGTGGTAACACCTTCAGATCTCTGCCAACCTGGTTGGTTGTGCTCTCAACAGCTCCTCAAACTGTGGAGAGTCTGTAGGTTATGACTTTCCTCACGGGGCCATCCCTTGCAGCCTCCCCGTGGCTCCAAGGGATTCCCAGAGGAATACGACGCGTGTCCTGAAATTCAGCTACGTCGTCAGGTTGGATGGGGCTTTGAGCAACCTGGTCTAGTGGAAGATGTCTCTGCCCATGGCAGGGGTGGTTGGTGCCATCCCAGTGAGCTTTGAGCAACCTGGTGAAACCCTATGGAGATGGCTTGAAGTTGTCCCCTTTCAGCAAGTGGAAGGGGAAGGAAGGAATGTCCCATTCCTGGGAGCATCCCTCCACGCCTGTCCTCTCCTGCAGATCGCTTTGCTGAAGATCCTCCTCGCTGCAGCACCCACCTCCAAAGCCAAGACCGACTCGATCAACATCCTGGCAGACGTGTTGCCTGAAGAGATGCCGTAAGTCCTCGAGGAGGTGGCCACCAGCCATCCCAGCTTCGCCGCAGAGTTTTGGACCCAGCAGGAGAGTTGGGTTTGCCGATAGATTCGGGGGGATAGCTCCAGATTTGAGGATGTCTCTTTGGATAGGTGCAAGTTACCGTGGCCACCAGGGCAGAGGGGTGAAAGCCAAGGATGTAAATCATAGAATGCCCCAGGTTGGAAGGGACCTTCAAAGGTCATCTAGTCCAACCTCCAATGAATGTTGGTTTTCCAGGAGAGGAACAGGTTCATTGACACAAAGCATCAAGATACATGAGCATGTGGTAGGTGTTCTTCATCCAGCTCCTCCGGGACTGCTGGTGGAGGACAATCTGCCTTTTCCAACCCCTTTTTTGATGCACTTTGGTGTCACCAGACAGGTAGGGGTGGAAACGGGAGTCTCAGAGGGAAGGGAAGGTCTCTGTTTCTGTAGAGCTTGTCCAGTTGAATAAGAACCCAACAGTCCCACAGTCCTCCTTGCTCCCGTTCCCACTGTGCCATTGCCTTTGTTCCCTCCAACCCAGCGTCACCGTCCTTCAGAGCATGAAACTGGGGATCGATGTGAACAGGCACAAAGAGATCATCGTGAAGAGCATCTCGGCGGCGCTGCTGCTGCTCCTCAAGCACTTCAAGCTGAACCACATCTACCAGGTGAGCGTAGAGAAGGGGTCGGCCATCGCCAAGCTGGTCTTGAAGTCAGGGTGTCCTGATAGACCCTCTCCTAAAGGATCTCCCCAAGGAGGGTTTCCATGAGGAGCTGCAGGTGGCTTTTCCGTAGCGGGGAACCCAAGCCCCAGGCTGGGATTTGTGCAGGGTTCCTCAAGCAGGGACAACCTGCTGGGAGTAAATCTCTGACTGGATTTTGACAGGATTGTTTCCACTCCTGTGGAAAAAGTTTTCAGACTTGTGGAAAAATTCACACCGTGGCTGAGCAGGTGAAAATACAGAGGATCTCATGAGCATGAGCTTCTTTGGTAGAAGGAGAAAGGTGGTGGGGGTGAGATAAGACCTTTAGCTGTGTCTCCTCTCCAGTGACCAGAAGGAGTGCTCACGAGGACCTCACGAGGTCATCAGGTGCAGCTATTCCCAACCTCCTGCCATCATGTCTACGTGTCCGCTCTATGGGAAGTAGAGTTTTCCAGCTGGTGGGAGCTGCTGTGTAGGATGTAAACCTTATACAACGGACTTCTGCAAGGGGTAGATGGTCTGCAAAGTGTCCAGAGCAAACCATCGAGGCTGCTTTGCTTCCAGCTGGAAAAGGTTTTCCGTTCCCAGGTGACGCTCCCGGTTGTCCCAGTTGACGTTGACCCGTTTCCCTTCTCTCCCTCAGTTTGAGTACGTGTCCCAACACTTGGTGTTTGCCAACTGCATCCCGCTGATCCTGAAGTTCTTCAACCAGAACATCATGTCTTATATCACTGCCAAAAACAGGTATGGCTGCTTCTGGGGAGGAGAGAGGTGATGGAGCAGGGAGGCTTTGTGCGTGAGGAACCCCGAGACGTGGTGGGACCGAGTGACCTCTGGTCCCTAGCACAGCTTTGGGGCAGTAGGTTCTAAAGTGCAAAAATAGGCTGGAGGGGAACAAATCCTTTCTGCTAAATTAGGACTGAAGGGGGGACATGTCCAATCACCCACTGGGCTTTTAAAATACATGTAGACCCATCTCTCTGGCTGATAGTTGGCTTCTTTTCATCTTGACGTGGTCTCCTGGAAAGCAGTCCAGTGCTACCGGCCATCTGAAGGCCACAGCTTCCAAGAGGCTAGAGAGGGTAGAGTCCTTTGGGTCTTTTCCAATTTTTATACCTACCATTCAGCTTTCCCAGCTTCTTCAGATTCTGCATAGTTGTCATGGTCTTTACTTTGGCTCTGAGAAAGACACTGGTCCCATTTTGAGTCCGCATAGGGACTGTCTGAACCACCATAAGTCAGCGTAAGGACTGGAAGAGCACAACCAAGTAGGACTGGGTAGGATTTTGCTGTTTGGAGGGGAGAACCATTGGGGATGTTACTGTGGGAATGATGAAAAGATCCCTTTTCCTCGGCATCTCTGTGCCAAGGAAAGGCTTTCAGGGCTTCCAGGGGCCTGTCAGAAAGATGGGGCCAGACTTTGGAGAAGGGCCTGTTGGGACAGGACAAGGGGGGATTCGTTGAAACTCCAAGAAGGAGACTTAGACTGGAGAGAAGGAGAACTTGTTGGTGCTGAGGGTGGTGAGAGCCTGGCCCAGGCTGCCCCGAGAGGTGGTGGCTGCCCCATCCCTGGCCCCATTGCAGGGGAGGTTGGCTGGGGCTCTGAGCAACCTGCTCGAGTTGCAGATGGCCCTGCTCCCTGCAGGGGGGTGGCACCAGATGACCTTGCGAGGTCCCTTCCCACCCAAACCATTCCCTGATTCTATGATTTATATATATATCATAGAATGGTACACATATCATAGGAGATATACCATGATATATCATATCTATCATATGTCCTATGTTACATATCT
>VWZK01011660.1:0-18549 GCA_013396935.1 Baryphthengus martii | reverse complement strand
CAAAATATTTCTATAGAAGTTCAGAAAAAAAAATAATTAAAAATTCATGTCTTTCCACTTGAACTTACATGTCTATGGTTAAAATAAGACAGCATAACTGTTGTATGAAATGTTTTTGTCTTATTGTTTAATAAAATATAAATATAAATAGTGATACTCAGCATAATTATGCTATGCTAAAAAAAATCTGATGAAATTATAAGAAAATCCTGACCACTCCACATTCCTGTATAAAGGAAACCACAGAAAAAAGTTTAGGATTATTTTCCACACAATTCCAGAAGACAGTAAAAATGAAGAGAATACCTTTGAGTTGCTTTGGTGTACTAATAAATTACGATGAAGTCCTTTTTCTTTGATGTTTATAGTATCTGTAAATTAAAAACAATATACCTTAAGTCACATTTAGTGTCAATGTATCCTAACAATTTCATAGTCTTTTTTCCCATCCCATTGACTTCAGCTTGAAAACTGGGTGTATAGAGAAAGAATTAACACTAAATCTTGAATACTTATGATTTCATTGTTTATAAAATTATTTTCTACATATTTCTCATTATTCTAGCAAATTTCAAGCTTGATAAAAAGTCTTTCATAATAAAAGAGCTAGTTTTAATTAACTTATTTAAATGTAGACCATTTGCCAACATATTGTGTCTTAGACATTAAGAATATTGTTTTTCCATAGTAACCTTAATGGTTTTGTCAGAACCTGAATGACATGCACTTTTTATGGCAGTTTTACAGACGGACAATGAATGGAAATTGTTATTTGTGAGAAAGTACCAATTCAGTTGGTACCATAAATATTTAGTTATTATATTGTATGTGTACAGCAAAGCTGATTTACTTTCAGACCTCAAACAGACAACTCCAGTTCATTATTCCATTTTGCTATGTGCTTCTTTTCCTTCGTAAATTAGAACTTTACTTTTTGGTTGGTTGGTTTATTGCTTGTAACGTTGTCTTTTCAGCCTATTGCTATGGTTATTTTGTTGACATCTACTAGACATTCTTCCTTCCATTTATTTGGAAATGAAATTTTACAATATTTCTCTCTAAGTGCAGTTCATGAAAATTAGGGCAGATTAAGAAAAATATAAAATAGTTTTTTTCTTTTAAATTCATGATGACTATCAATTTTGAGGACAGTAGAGATGATTCAGTATTCTTCACCAGGTCCCATAATTTTTAAGCCTAATCACCATAGTGTACTTCTTGATCTTTTTATCAGACTCTCAGGTTCTAATCACAAATGTTGTCTTTTTTTCTTAAATGTCAGATGCAGTTACTTCTTTCATTTAAAGCACTGGTCTTGGGATATAGTTTATCAGTTTTCATTCACTGTTCACATATCTGTATCATCCTAGACTGAAGTAATCCATCGGACTTTTGTATTTTATATATATTGTATATCCACCAAGAAAACTTGAAAAACTCTCAAAGTACATGAAAACATTAATGATTTTGAGCATATGAAACTTTGAGAGTAGTAAGAAAGTGATGCAGCTGTCAGTAGGCAGTTGTGCAAGAAATGTGACTGCTTTAATGATTGCTTCTGTATTTGACATTAAATAACCCTTTCAGTAATTTTTTGTTTGGGTTTTGTTGGGGGTTTTTTTTGGCAGCATGATAAGTCTTCAAAAAGACAAGAAGTGGTCTCTGTAAACAGGACACAATATGGAAAAGAAATGAGAATAAATAAAACTCACAGGGACATGAATAGCAGCTAGCCTGGACAGGCTGACAGTAAGAATGACTGTATTGCAGAGTCATTGGGAATGAGATTCACACCTAGAAATTGTTCAATCTAGTTGTCTAGGTTTTTTCTACAGCTAACAGAAGAATTAAGCACTTCCAACAGGGATCCCCTCCTCAAATCATCTGTCATTAAATGTCTAAGATATCTAGTTATCTAGATCTCTTTTTCTCTCTCTCACTCTGCTCTGTCTGTAATAAAGTGCTGAGTAAACACCTACCCATCTAGATTTCAGATAGCCTAAATTAAATAAATTGAATGCAACCCTCAGTGTCTAGCCTTAGGTACTTTTTCAACTTTTCCCTACCTTCCTGTGATACATAGACGAATTTAGAAGCTCAGATTTTAAAAGAAAGAGAAACCACTTGGAAATGGGACACAAATTATGGATACGTTTTATAATTGTGCTGAACATTGAGCCATGGTTTGATCTGTTCATTTTCTTGAAAGACTCTCCTAAGATGGAAAAGACTGGACTGTGTTGGGATCTTAGTCTAATCATTCATGATTTGAATGGCTGGCTGCATTGCCTTTATATGTAAAATGATTCAAGGAAAACTCTAAGATATCAAGGACAAAAGTTGGCTCATTCAAGATATTGAGAATAGGAGTATTCTTATCACTCTGTCACGGTTTTTTTGGCATCCCTTGATATGTTGTGGTCTGCTATAGGAGTTTGTGCAGCATCTGAAGGAAGATCCAGGTTTGAGAAGTTTAACTGTTGACAGATACAAGTTCTCACTTCTCTAGTTTGACATTGGAGTTCAATATCGTTAGCTTCTCCAGATACACCTGCACACATTGCAAGGCATTTGGCACTTTGAATAAACAAAGCTATATATACTTAGATGGTAACTGATCTACTTTACAACTTGAGAGGTTATTTATGAAAAGCTGAAAGCATACTGACATTATAAAACCCAGAGAGAATTAGCAAGTATTGAAAGTGACCATATAGATATACTCATCCTCATATATATCATCTAGGAAAATCCACTGCTGATATAGGTTTTAGCACCTTCCTTCCAGCAGAGGGTACCACTTTGTTACTATTGTTTTATTAAACATATATTTACCAACCCAGAGATGCAATCAACCATCTTTTGTAGCAAAGAAATAGTCTCACTAGCAAGTGATATAGATGATGAGATAAAACCTTTTGTCATGTTTTCATAAAAGATATCCAGCATAGATTTTGAATAAAATTAAGAAATTAATTTGTACTAAAAGGTCATAAGACAGCTGAACTCTGACACTTTACATAATTATTCAGTCCTGTAAGAAAGACACATGAGACATTCATGCTATCTGTATCTTGAGACAGATAGTGGAATTATACAGTGAAAGCTGATGGTCTTGTTTAGAGGGATCACAGCAGCTTCTGCTGTGTAACCTGTGACTGGGATACACAGATACAAAGACCAAAGCACAGAGAAAATCCTGAGATCACTTGATCAGCCTCAGAAAACAACAAAATCAGCTAGTTCCTTCAGTAAGCATAATAAGGGTTTGTCTTCGTAAATGGCATTAACTGAAAATTTATGACTGTTGTCCTGGGAAAGTGGAATGACCATTCTCAACCATCCATTCATTGACGTCCAGAGACAAAATAAGGTCTCTCAGTCTCATACTAAAGTTTCATACACAGCTACCTGTGTCAACTCCAAAAAGTGCATGAGCTTGAAGAGCACTTAGAGCCTAAAATTTTATCCTGGCTCTTGATACCAGATCTCACCTGTCCTCTCTTTCAAACTCTCTCTGATCTATAGATTCCTCTTCTACTCTTCTCAGTTCTGTGAGCTGACCATTATGCACTTTACAGTATTCAGAAATTTGTCTGACACCTGACTAAGTTCTTGCTTCAAAACTGTCATCTCTTTCGGTTTTCCCGATTCTTCCTTTCAGCTTAATATGAATATGGCATTCAAATATTTTCAACACGCATTTTTACCATGAATCAATTTGTTCTCTAGGCCTTACTGCCTCTTTCTTGGTCTCTGCAGGTATGTATAGAATCACCAATGCATGCTGTTGAATATATTGGAGTGCTTTTGCTGATTGTCTGCAACACAGCACTTCCTTCTTGCAGGCTGTCAGCAGTCACAAAATAAGTCTTTAGCTCAGCACTGTGAAGAAAGATAAACTAGCATTGGTAAAACAGAGAGCAGGCTGTGTCAAAGTGAATCCCATGGTATCATATCATCACAGTGCAAAGACTGGGACTGAGAAGGTGAGGTGCATTAAAAACTGGCTGAACTGCCTAATTCAGGGAGTGCTGATCAGCAGCATAATATCCATCCAGAGGCCAGTCACTAGTGGTGTACCCCAGGAGCCCATAGCGGGGCCAGTTCTGGTTTTAAGTCTTCATTAATGATGTTAACAGTGAGGCAGAGAGCACCCTCAGCAAGTTTGCAGACAAGACAAAGGTAGGAGGAGTAGCTAATACACCAGATGGTTGTGCTGCCATTCAGAGGGACTCCAACATGTTGGAAAAATGGGCAAACAGGAATCTTATAAAGCTCATCAAAGGGAAATAAAAATTCCTGAACTCGAAGAGGAATATACCAGAACATCAATACAGGCTGGGGCCCTGCTGACCAGGACGCAACTCTGCAGAGATTACACTGAAAGTCCCGATGGATGTGTCAAACATGAGCCAGCAAAGTCTCCTTGCAGCAAAGGCCAATGGCATGTTATGCTGCATTAGGAAGAACATTACTTGAGCATTGAGGGAGCTGATTCTTCCCCTCTACTCAACAATAGTGAGACATATCTGGAGTGCTGTGTGCAATTCTGGGCTCTCCAATACAGGAAACATATGGTCTTCCTGGAGTGAGTGAAAGTCCACAAAGATGATTAAGAAGCTGGAGCATCTGTCATAGGAGACTCTCAGAAAGCTAGGATTTTTGCTCCCTTTGTGTTAAAAGATAAAGCTGAAAAGGACACCCATGGGCATCTTTTCACAGTGTATAAATAAATAATGGAGAGGGTGAGAGGGGTTAAGAAAATGAAGCCAGACCTTCTCCAATGGTATCCAGTAAATGGACAAGAGGCAATAGGCATAAATTGAAATACAGGGAATTCTCCTTAAACATAAGAAACACTTTTTGTTTTGGTTTGTTTTTTTTACCATGAGGATGATCGAACACTGGAACAGGTTTCTCAGATGGGTTGTGGAATCTCCAGCCTTAGAGATGTTCCAAACCCTGGACACTGTCCTGGGCAACTTGATCTACGTAACCCTGTCCTGAGCAAGTGGTTTGGACTAGATGACCTCCGGACCTCCCATAAATCACAACTAATTTGTCTTTCTGTGATTATGTGTACAGCATCATTGTTATCTTCTCTCTGTAATTTCAAAGACCAGTGTCAGAGGCCAATCTGCTCCTTGTGTGTGAAGCTCAGCAGTGCACATATTAGGCTGCTACCACCTAAGGTGCTCAGAGGCTCTGCAGGAAAGAGCACTATGTTTCTGAAGTCAGTTCATGCCAGGTATGAACTAGCCTACTGACCCAGTCTTGTCAACACTGATAAGAGCTTGGTATACACAGGCTTGCAATTTTAGGGAAATTTATAGTTTCTAAACAGCTTTAATAGTATTTCAGGAAATCCACAGTCACATAAAGTAAATATCATCAGCATGACTGATTAAGAGTTGTTCCCCATATTTGGTGCAGAGTTTATTTTAGATGAATAAATCTTTTACTAGCCTATAAAATAATTTCCATCCAGAAAGGGACGTGAGGGATGGTAAAGCTGAGCAAAGATGATTGGATCCTCTGGCAAGTTAACAAGCTATGAAGTCAGAAGCAACAGAGCTTGTCTGAGACCACCATCATTGTTCAGTGAAATTCTCTGGAGTATGGAGAATGGGGATTGTGGTGTGAGAAGTAAACAGTTTTTGAGAGTATATGGAGAGGTAGCAATGGCAAACAGTTTTTCACCTCTTCTGTCTCGTTTTCCTCATGGGTGGCAAAGTTTTATCCTTTTCTGTGTTCCCCTAACAGGGTTCAGAAGGAATGCTTTTGCATTCAAAGAAGTATAAACCAGAGCACATCTTTTTAAGAAATTCAGTCTGTCTTAGAAGAGAACAAAATTATTGTATTTCCTGGGTTTTATTCTCCCTTTTATTTTCTTTAGCTTCAGCGTTCCTCCCCAATGCACTTTTATTATGTTTTCTGAATAGGAACTAAAATGGTGATTTCTGAAATACCTATCTGATTACCTGTTAAAGGTTTTACTTATAATGCTGTGTACGTGATGCTTTTTTATAATGCAAATTGGAAAGAACGACAAAACCTCACAGAAAGGTCTTGTGACAAAAAGTATATTCAATAAATTTATCTCAGTAGGTCATCTTCATTTTGGTAGATCCTTTGATTTCATGCAGACATTTTGCAGTGCACTGTAGGCTGTCCAAACATAAAAACAATAACGTAGAAAATATCTTAAAGAAGCATCAGCATCTTGCAGCTAGGTCAGAATCACCATCCACTAGATTCTTCATTAGGGTAACAGAGTAAGAATGTGACAGCTAACATCGTATATTAATGTATGACCTTGTAGACATCATCTAGAAGGCAAAAGAAAGCCAGAAAAGTTACCTGTTCTCTATAAATGTATTCTGGAAGGAAAATCAGCATTTTAAAATTGCAAATGATGCCAAGTAGCCCAAAACCACAGATTAAGATCAAATGAGACTTTATATATATGAAGATTGAAGTAGAATTGTTTTGAGGCTGGACTTGATGATCTCAGAGGTCTATTCCAGCCTCAACGATTCTATGATTCTATGATTTTGAGTTTCAATGTGATTTTTTTTTCACAAAAAATGTTTAAGAAGTCTTATTTATATGCAACTGCACAATATCCTACCTAAAGCCTTTAAAAAAAACCATTTAATTAATTAACCGTAAAATATTATGGTAACAAATATTAAAATATTGCAATAGCAGTTGCAGAATTCAGCAATGATAGACTTAAGCCTTTATTTAAAAAAAAAAATCTTTGCTAGATGACCAAAAAGCTACCTCAGTCTGTGGTATCTGTCAAAAGTCTCTTCTAGAAAGCAGAGGTAGGGAATGAAAACAACAAACACACACAAAGGCATTAGAATTCTTGCTTGTCTCTGATGTTAGGTTTCCTGGAAGAAAACAAATTGTTTGATGTTTCCAGTTACCTGAAATATATAGCATAGAAAATTCTGAAATTCCCTACTAAAAAGGGCTCAATATTTTAAGACAGATGTTGGAAGGACCACTGTTCTTTTAGCTAGTAACTGCGTGATCAGAAGAACACCCTCCTGGGAAATAAAAGAATTGCATTTGAATTGCTAGAGCTTGAAAATGGACTTGAACCATATTTATCTCTGCTTCTTGATTAAATACCAGACATTATGCAGAAGATGAGATCTTCTTCCACTTAATAATCTAGCAGTTTGCATTAACCACAACACTTTTAGTCTGCACTATTCTTTACAGTTTATAAGCCCAGTGATTTGTGCAGCATAGCTTTGAATCTCATCCTGGAGTTCCATTCATCATCCCTCCTCAGCTGTATGTAGGATTCCTGGAGTCAGCTAGGGATCTAGGTCTTGGCCAAAAATTTAACATAACTGATGATACAACTGTTTAGATAATAAAGACAGTAAATGGCTTCACTTTATGATTTCTCATCATCCAGCCTTTAGTGATGAAACTGTAATGAGATAAACAAATGCTACTTCATCAGAGAATTCAAACAAGTGACCATTAAATCACTGATCTCTCTTATTTAGAATTCATTTTGTGGCCTGAAGCTTGGAAACAGTGAGATAATTATGATAATTATAAGGAATACTTGTGACAATTACAAAGAGTCTGTATAGGTTCTTACATTGCACTCTAAATGCTTGCTATTAGTGAATAAAATGTCATGACTATAACCTTGTATGTGTTAGTTTTCTTTCATCTTTCCCTCAGAAAGAGGACTTCATGTTGGGTTTTATTTCAGCAGGGATTTATTTTTTCATACTGTTACAATTACATATGATTTAAGCTTGTTGCATATCATACATAAGGTGCTGTATATATTAATGAAAGCAAGCTCACAGGTATGTATACTACACTCTAGAGTTGAAACCATATGGTTTCTTGATGAAATCAATTCTCTTATTTCCTTTAATCTCCAAGGAAGCACCTTTCCATACAAAGGCAGAGGTAGACTTGTACCTTAACTGTAGAAAGCTCCTTTGTGCAAGTTTCTCATTCTAGCTGCTTTTCAGTCTCAGACACTCTGGTTTTGAAGGTAAGAACATGTTTTTAACTTGATAAAAATCTAGTTGCTTGAGAAATGTAATAAACCAAAGAGAAAAAAAAAATCTGAGGCTCTTAATCAATGGGAAACAAATAACTACAATGTGGTGATATCAAAAAAGGTATCTGGTTGACTGATGGAAGATCTATCTAAGGTTCCAGTACTACGCGAAGGAGTAAGAGGGTATATGCTGAATATTAACGACCAGGATTATTTCTCTACGTGGCTCAGCTGTGAATGCAGCAACAGTAAATGAGACAAAAAGCCTGTAGGCCAAGAAAATTTGCCTATAAAAGGCTGACTTCAGTGGTTTAGTTATGGAGGAAAGGACAAAGGGCAGACTGGTAAACACTGGTCAAATCATCAATGAAAGAACTGTAGTGTATTACATATAATGTGACTACCTGTTTGCCTGTTCTATACACCAGGAAACATAGGGATTATTAATCTGTGATAGGATTAAATCATGGGAAATAATAATTTGAAAATAAGGAAAACTGAAATTAGGCACGCTATCGTTCAGTGATGTCTTTCCAGTAAAATCTCTGACAAACTACAAAAAACATCACTGTAGAGGTCTTTCTCCTCACCTGGCTGTATATGTCCACAAAGCTTGTAGGAATTTAGTATTTTCGTACTTTTCTTCCACTGTAAAATTTTTCAAAGGGAAGGCAGATAGACACGAAGGCAGAATGAAATACTGTTGTGTAGCTTTTGCAGGACTGCAAAATGGTAGTGGCCTTTATGAAATATACCATTTTTCTACTAGCATCCCAAATTACTTTTAAGGTATTTTTTACTTACTGTCACAGGATTTTTTACACTTCAGTTTTCATGTCGTTCCTAAATGACATATCTAGTCAAATATTTAAATGCTCCTAGGACCTTAGTTTAATGACTATTCAAATTGTGCTGTCAGATGATGCAGTGATATTTTCCTTTCACAGAAGCCTGACTTCCTTGAGAGATTTGTTGTCAAGTATCAATCAGAAACTCTTCAGTTATTGAAAGAGAAGAGTTTCTTACATAATGTCATAGATGCTTCTGTCTTTGCATTGATTTATACAGAATTTCTCTGGTTTAAATATAGTTACAAATAAGGTCTGTATTTGATTGGGATGCTAGACTACTATGCAAATACATCATGACTGTAGTATTCTACTTCAGTCATGCATGAAAAGTCAGTTCTCCTCTCCAAGTTCCATTATGCAAAGGCAAATCCACTGACATCAGTGGAGATACACAGATACAATCCAGAACAGAATTTAGCCTCAAATGTTAAAGCTATTAAACAGAAGGAAAAGACAAAATTATTTCTGTCAAACACTTGAGTCCTTCCTAACGTGGCCATTCTCCAACCTTATCACAGCAAAATCACTCTTCACCCTGTTTAGAGAGGCAGCAATTATTCCTTGTCAATTAGACTCTCAGTCACTGAACTATAAACAGCTGGTAGTGCATAACCATCGTCCCAGTTTAAAATTATAGTACCCTTTCATCTACATATTTTTTTTTTTATTTCCACATGTTCATTAAATTTCCTGCCATAAAAATATCTTATCCTGCCTTTAAAACTGCTAAATAAAACTAGGAAAAATCGTACAACAGTCTGAAATTATAATGATGGTTATGCATCACCAGCTGCTTCTAGCTCAGTGATTTAGTGTCTAATCGACATGGGATAATTACCTCTCCCTGTATAAGGTGAAGTGTGTTGTCAATCTCTCCACACTACTCATGTCTCTAAATATACATTACAAGATAAATTTGAGAAAATTATTTTATTTTAATAGTTTTCAGTATTTTATTGTCCCAAATGTATAAACAAATTAATTTCTTGTTTTCAAAGAAGACCTTTTTAACAGTAGCTATTAACGACCATTTTCGTATTAGTGTTTTTAAATTGTGGGCTAACTATTAGAAATTAAAATATGCTTTTTGGTTCTAGTTTATTCTGGATCTATCACATAAAATAAAATCCAATGTTGATTATTTTACATACTTTTATTGCAGCAAGCATTGTTTTCTGGACAAGACTGACAAGAAAATCATCTATAGAACTCATCTGTCAAAGCAAAAGCAGTGAAAATTTCTCTGCGATAACCTGTACATTCAATACGAGCGATTAATTGCGTTAACTGGGTAATTGAGTTGTCATCTCTTTTTGCATTCTGATCAACTCTTGACATTTCATTTTGAGCAGGAATACCATTTAGTTATTACACATTGTTGAAAGCAAGCAAGACATCTAGGGTAGAATTTGCTGTGTTGACTCAACATATACCACTGTAATTATATGGTCTGTATCAGGTCTTGGATACCAACTCCCCCACAGGCACCAACACTTCATTTCCAACTGCTTCTGGCCTCTCTCTCTACAGATCCATAATTTCTGCAAGCACTACGGTGTTTGAAGAATGCTGTGAAACGGATCATCTTCAAAACTGAGTTTTGGCTGCTGCTGCTGAAAAAGGATGCCCCACTTCTCCCTGCCACAGGGTACAACCATCTTGTTGCAAGAAGTGATCCTGCCCTCTTCAATCTCAGTGGGAGGAGTTGTGCAGCACTAGCCCTCTGACTTAGGTAAAGAAAAAGCACTTCTGTGAATTTCATTTTCAGGAAGCTTAACATCCTGGTCTGAATCAGCAAAGAACCATGGACTGTTAGTGTCACTACAAAGGAGAAAGTGGCAGGACATAACCAGAGGCAGATGAAGAATGGTCCCAAAACCAATATAGTCTTACTTCAACTTACATTGTCCATGAAACCCACAGTTCATACTAGACATTTCATTTTTGGTGATAAAGTTACTTACTTTCTATATGTCGTTCTAGGATGAGGTGAATCATCTTTTAGAGATTTTTCTGTTATTCATAGCTTCTATTAAGAATATAGACTCCACATGACTTTATACTTTAAGATGCTTAAGTTAGACAAGTTAAGACTCACTTTACACATATACAGTCTCTAGTAGTTTCGTTTTCCTGAAAACAAAATAGTGAAATTCAAGCATGTAGCCAAATAATATTTGATGATCTGCAACATCAACAGGTATCTAATAAATTCCACCTTTGCTGCCTTTTCTTTAATTAGTTGCTGCCTTCACAGACTGACTGAGTTCAAAGGGCTGACTGACAGTTACATAGACCATGGTGGTCACAATCTGAATGAAGAGAATGGGAAATCAAGCTAGCAATTTTTTAGCCAGTTGAAAGAAAATTAACACAAAAGACATCTGTCACTACACTAAAAGGCAACTACTTAAAATGAAATTTCTTTAGACTAGAAACTATCTAACAAACACAACTTGCTTGATTACACTACCATACCACCAAGCCTAGCTGGAGATTTTGGAACCCAGTAGAGTGCCAGACTTATAGATACACAAACTTGATAGAAAAATAAAGGATGCAGTAATAAGAACAAAATCTGGTCACTCACACTGATCAATAAATGTATATGGAATATGGGAAAGTTTATTTCATTAAGATTTTCTGATGAAGGATCTTGTCAAATGGGATACTGAAGAAAAGTTGGAAGCCATAAACTAAATATGCATAGAAGCACAAACCTTAACAGACAAGCATAGTAGAAGCAAAAATAAAAAAAATAACCTGATCAGGCATACTAATTGACAGCCAGTCAAGAAACTGCAGGCAAAGCCAGACATTGCAAATGGTAAGGATGCAGATCTGATGGTGCAAGATGTTGGAGATGGAGTGGGTGGCACAATGCCAAAGGAGAGCCAATGTGCAGAGCAAAGAAGAAAGAGGAGAACAGATAGAACAGGGTATAGAAGGTACAGGTTGCATGTAAAATGGAGCTAGTCAGTACCAGCCTGAGAACCTAAAGAAAGCAAATATAGGGAATTTTTCCGTCACATACATTCTAGCAGAGTTCGTATGATACAAGATAAATGGGAAGATTTTATTCAGAATATATATAGCAAATGTTTTAATTTTTTATAAACTAATTTTGTCTAAAATTTTGTTATGTTAGGAATAATTATTTAAACTACCATTGTCTATTCAGACAATCTTTCTGTTTTGAAGAAAAAAGAGAGGGCAAAAACCAGTACGAGAGAGATGGCTTTATCACTCTATCTAATTATTAAGTCTGTAGATGTCATACTAATTATTATTTCTAAATGTTCTGAAAATGAGCTGCATCAGTTCTTTATGTTATTATTTGGATATAGATTCTTAGCATCTCTAGTTTTCCCATGGATGTTTGCCTCTAAGCTGTATTACCATTTTTTACAGTATCGCTGTGTATCTACTTCTCAATACTGGTATATTTCCTTCCAGTCTAATGGGCTGAGTGGTTCAACTAAGTGACAAAATTGCAAGGATTTGCATGATAATGACACAATAACTTTTAAAAAGTTATGAAGTCTCTATCTATTTCGATCACTTTTTGATCACCTCTGTGCTTTGAATAGCCCATGTGCCCAGAACATTTGTCACTAGCAAAGAAGTTATCTTCACCTAGAGCTCCTTTGCCTGAAATAAAAATGTCTCATCATGTACCTGAAAGAGAAGATTAAAAAGTACTTTTCATCTGGAAATTATCAGAAGCTTAAAACCTTTTATATAATTCCTGCTTTATGCATTTTTTCCTGCTTATTTGACTTTTTTTTCTCTCCTAAAAAATAAAAAATAATGTCTCAGAGTAAGTGTTGTATATTTTGGATTTCGCTGATTTCTGCGCAGATCTTTTCTCTCTTGAAAGTCCTTTTTAAATTATAAAAACTTCAGTACCTCTGAAATGTACATTAAAGACACATGTGGATTGGCAGTTCCATCTAAACAAGGTAGAAAAAAAGGGGTGTCATAAGCATGAAAGTGAATGCAGAAGCAACATTATCACACCTATGATATGCCTTTTTTTTCTGTTTTCTCTTTTCCTATAGGTCTTTAATCTTCTTAAAACACTTGGTGAGAGACTATTATTAGCCAGATTATCCATATCCACATGTTTACTGACCTCTAAAGACCTTCAAGAATTTTCTGAAGCAAGACTTCACACAAGTCATGTTGGCTTTTCTGAAACGTAAATCAAATTTATCCAGGTGCCCACTAATATTTACAAGTCTCTAGTTACATTTCTGTGCACCTCAGGCTTTTCTTAAGATTAGTGTCACATTTGTCATCCTCTGGTTTTCAGACATAAAGGGAATTTTAAGAGACAGGTTCAAAACTGTCTTTAGCCCTACTGAATTCTTACTGTTTGAACTGTTTAGTCTTTTGTACCACAATACTTCCACAATAACTTGAATTTCAGAAAAGATCCTCTATATAAAGTCACATCTAAACTCCCCTCTACCTCACAAAAACATACTTGAGAACCTCAACAGTTTCTTCTACAACGAACAACTCAGAGAATTCATTTACGTTCTCTGCAATAGCCTTGTCTCCTCTGTGTCCCTTTTAGGTTCAGAAAATTTAATTACTCATTTCAGGCCTCAAGCAAAGAGCTGGCCATGGTTATTCGGACAATTTTCCCTACTTTCCATTTTCTGTTCTGTCTCTGCTGCCTGAAATTAGAAATTAATCCTTCCTAGAAGGCTTTTGCAGGAGAGCCAGGCAGCAAAGCTTTGCTACAGGAAATAAAGTAAGATATAAGTGGAGAAAGAAAGTGTAAGAAAGATGTGGACATACTGAAACAAATCCAGTAAAGGTCCACAAAAATAACTAAGAAACTAGAGCATTGGTCATACAAGGAAAGGCTGAGAGAGCTGGGATTGTTTAGCCTGGAGAAAAGAAGGCTATGGGAGGATCTTATCAATATGTATAAATACCTGATGGTAGGGAATGAGTGTAAAGGGAGCCAGTAGTGGCCACCAATGGGACAAGATGCAATGGATACAAATTAAAACACATGAAATTCCATCTAAACACACAAAAAAAACCCTTTATTATTTTTTTTACTGCGAAGGTGATCAAACACCGGAAATAAGTTGCCCAGAGAGGTAGTTAAGTCTCTGCCCTTATAGAGATTTAAAATCTGACTAGACACAGTCCTGGGCACCCTGCTCTGTGTGACCCTGCTTGAGAAGGACATTTGGACTAGATGACCAATTTTGTGATTTTGTATAACGTCCTTTTTTTTTTTTTTTAATGTTTTCTTGCTAGTGCAGAGTTTAAATTTTACTGTGTACTCCTCTTCTTTCAAGTTAATAGAATGCCTCTGATCTCTCTGGCATGAGTAACAGAAGGAGTTTAGTAGTAGCACAACATTAAATTCAGGATGCTTGGCATGCTGAGTTATTTCCCTAGATGACTGTAGGCTACAGGAGACCTAACTGAACATTTGTGACTTTGGTATGTTCATCTCTAACTGGTTAGTCTAAAATTATTACCATATAGTCACAGGTCTGCTAAATAGAGATGAAAATAGAAGCTAACAACAGTGCTGCTGCTATCTCCAAAGACTGAAACACCAATGAATTAAACACTACATTTTTCTTACAGAGTATCTGAAATACTGATTTACATGTGATCAGTTCTAAATCACTACTTAGGGTCTTATTGTTGTAGTTACTGTTACTGCACTTTAATCTTGAACCTTGTTAGTCACTCAAAATAATCCTAGCAAAGAGCCTAAGAAATTATACTTCAGTAAATTTTCCACAGATATCATAATAAAATATTATTGTGAGAATTACACTAAATTTCTTGTATGACCAACACTTACAGTTCATTAACTTATGTGAAGTAGCTCCTAGCATCTGGGCCAAATTTCACCCTACTCCTTTTTCTCAAAACCTGAAGGAAAAAAAAACAGCTCAAAACCTTGTTATGTTATGTTATATGCTATGTTATGTTATGCATTTTCAGAATTGTGTTGGGTTTATGACTGGTGGGTTTTTGGTAGCAGAGGAGGGGGCTACTGGCATGAGCTCCTGTAAGAACCTTCGAGAAGCTCCCCTAGCTCCAGGTTAGACCCATTTCTGGTCAAGACTGAGCCAACAGCACCTCTGCAATAACATTTAAGAGGGCAAAACTTGATGGGTAGGTTCTTTTGTTTTGGGAGTTGTTTTGTGCTGGAAAGGAGTGAAATAGGAGAGAGACAACTGAGGTCAGTGAGGAAGAAGTGGGGAAGGTGCACTGCAGCAGCCATTCACTTCTTCCCATGGTGAGATGGCAAGATGAGCCCTTGCAGCCCTTATAGATCAACAGTGGAGGAGAATCCCATATGTAGCCTGTGGAGGACCCCATGCTGTAGCAGGGGACTGATCTCAAAGGAGTCTATGACTCTGAGGAAGACCTGTGCTTAGAGCACTTCACTGTTGGGAGAATTACTCCAAATAGGAAAGGACCCACTCTAGCTGGAGAGGTTCATGGAAGACTCTTTTATGGGAGTGACGCCACATTGCTGCAAGGGAGGACTGTGAGGACTTTTCCACCTGAGAAGGACAGAGCAGCAGAAACAATATGGAATGGACTGGGTCTACAAACTCAATTCCCTGCACCTGTAGGTGGGAGGAGGTAGCAGAGCTGGAACAGGGAAGAAGAGAGGGGTTGGGGGAAAGTGTATTTAATATCTGATTGTATTTATCACTGCCCTACTCTGATTCAATTGGTGAATTAGTGGTGGGTTTGTTTAAATTAAATTGATTTTGTTACCCCAAGTTGAGTCTGTCTTTTGCCCATGACTATATTTGGTGAGTGAGCCTACCCTGCCCTTAGACTTGACCCTCAAGCCTTTTGTATTTTCTCCTCCTCATCTCACCAGAAGGGAATCATAGTGAGGGAGCGTCTGCATGATGCTTTATTGCTGGCTGGGTGGGCTCGAATCATGACAAGAAATTAGAATATTCTCACCTTTCTGTCAGTTCTCTAACTTACACAAACACATTACACTAGAGAAAACATTGTATTGATGGACAGTTGCTGCAGTGACCACACTCCTCTTTATACTAAGAATCACAGATCTGAGGATTCCTTATAAGTAATGTATCTTAGTTCATTTTTCAGTCAATCTTTGAGTCCGTAACACTGTTTTTATCTCTGATTTTACAAGATTTTACAAACTTCCACTGTATTTATCCATTGATTTGACTTCCCTTAGCTAAGGGCAAGTTTACCTAAAATAAAATTGGTAAAGAAGAGAAATGCTGTAATTTAAGTGCATTTAGGAAAACACCTTTCGCATTTGAGTCATGTACTATTTCTTTTTCTATGCATTGATGGTGTTGTTAAATTTAAATTCAGTTATATACAATTGTTTTAAACAGTATCTGTTATCAGTTTTATTGCATTTCAATAGAATTATTTTTTAATAAATTCGTGTGACTCCAGATTAGTTTTAAAAAGGGCCTTTACAGAATCAATAGTTAAGTTTGTCAATCTTTCACAGAGAAAATACTCTTTCCACCACTACGTCCTAGGTAATAAAGACCACTATTATCAAGAACCAGATTCTGAAGGTAGATCTTTTCCTTGTAGAAGACTGTGGAAACACATCTCCTAGTTCAGAAGAATTCCTTCTACAGACACATCCTTATCTATATTTTCACCGTTTCAAGACTTCAATTCGAACTTAATACTTAAGTATGTATTATTGAGATCTCTTTACTTTCTCAGGTATTTCTATAGTAATTTCCATCTCTGCTTTGAAAGCGATCAGGCAGACAATGGATTGCTTTCTTATGACTATATAGGGAATTTCTGTGTTTTGAAGTAATAGCGCCATAGAGAAAAATACACCCTTTTTCAACTGAGACTTAATTGTCTCTTAGTTGAAAGAAGATCTAATAAACTGTTAGTGACATATGAAGCTTTAGTGTTACCAAGAGGTTTCACTTCAGCTAAGAGGGAATTCTGGAAAGCAACATTACTCAATTTGATTATACAGTCAAATAACCTGTGTGAATGACTATAGGTAACACAATGATATTTGTTGCTTCCACTGCAATCTGGCTTTTCTTTTTCATACTTTCACATTTCTTACCTACACAATATTTTCAAGCCTCATATTCCTAGACCCCACGTCAACATACTTTTTATTTTGTTTTGCCCTAGTTGCATGCTGTCTTACAGTCTATCATGAACAATGAGAAACTTCTTCCTCATGAACTGCAGCATGTTTGAATAGTCATTTTTATCTTTACTCATCCACATAAAACAATGTGTCTGCTCAGTCTTTACTGAGTCTCTGTTGGTTTGCCAGGAATGTTTCCACAATCCTCAGAGCCACTGCCATTTTCAGAGTAACGATGTAATCAACACAATCATATTAATGAAATGACAATACACTCACATTAACATAAGCATTTATTAACTTCAGTGTTAAACAGCTACCACTGTGTCTGTGTTGCATATTTACCTTTTGACGCCTGGGCCTCAAAGTGTCCATATTGTAAGATGAAGTAACATTTAGGCACAACAACTTTGACTATATGCTTTAATACCTTCTGTAGTTTTTGCAGGTAGACTAATGGCTAACTACTTTCCAAACTTTCTTTCTGGCTATGTAGGGTTGCTGTAGTCGTTCCTGCACAGTTTGTAAAAAAATCCAAGAAACAAACCCAAACATCCTCCTGGTTTAAAGCCACTATATATACTACTGTTGTCTGATAACAGGTCTAGTACACAAGTCAATCTCTAGAAATGCCCTTAACGTTACATACCGATGAAATATGAGCTGTTCCTTAAAACAAAGGGAGTGAGAAGGAAAAGGGTTATCCTTAAAAGGCAAATATCCCTAGTATTAATTTAAAGATGAAATTTTGCACTATTTTGACTTGTATTTATATATAGAAAATGTTGAATTTCATATTTAAAATATCATATATTATTTGCATTTAATTTCAAATAGTGTGCACTGGATCAAAATTAGTACTCTGAAAGCAAGATGATTAAATTTTAAGCTTTAGCCTTTTAAGCTTTAGCGTAGTCAGCATAAAAGAAATAAAAACATTTGCTTTATGTTTAGATAAGACCAATTCATTTTTTACTAGCCTTTTTATGCCTTAGTGATACATACAACAGAATCAAGCAGACATTACTAGCGTAGAAAGGAAAAAAAAGCTTTCATCTTTTTTTTAAATTATTTATTTATTTACTAAATAGGAATGAATTTCCTTCTTCAAACACTTCAAAATGTATTTCTACTCTGTTCATTCAGGCAAAAAACTTTTTTGAAGGAACTGTAATGAGAATTTCAGTTGCACTATCAGGATTTTAGACATAAGTTCTATCTATTCTAATGACCCTACTACTGAATAGCAAAACATATGTCTGAATGGGTGTCACAGTCCACTCAGTGGATGCATGATGGTTCGTTTGCTGTGAACTCAAAGTCCAAAAATCAAGGTGACCATGCCAAGGGGTTATGCTTCAATCAAACAGTGCAATTTTATTGTTTTTGCCTGCAAAGCGGTGCACAATAGACAGAAAGAGTCACAGGAAGGGAGAAAAGGTAAAACAAAGAGAGGGAAAGAGAATTACAGCTATCACCACGGGTCCAAGGCATCCCTCTGGTCCCAGGTC
>VWZK01011650.1:0-10131 GCA_013396935.1 Baryphthengus martii | reverse complement strand
GAGGGCGGCCATTGGGGAAGGGAGGTGAGGTGAGGTGAGAGGACAGGAGGGAACGCTGGACGGTCGTCCCCGGGGTGGGGAAGGGAGGGAAAGCGGGAGGGTAGCGACTAAGGGAAGGGCGGTGAGGGCAAAGGCGGCGAGGCGGGAAAGTGGTCCCCGGGGAAGGGAGGCGGGAAGGTGGCCGCTGAGGACGGGAGGTGAGGGAAGGGGAGGTGAGAGCACAGACGGTGAGGCGCCTGGCAAGGGAAGTGAGGCAGGAGGGCGGCAGCTGGGCAAGGCAGGCGAGGCGGGAAGGCGGCCAGGGCCGCCCCTCTTCCCTCAGCCCTTCGCCTCAGGGCTGGAACCTCCTCGGGGCCGCCCGACATACCTTCCCCCGCTCGGGGCTCGTCTCGGCTCCCCGTGGGGCAGGGTGGCCGCTGTCGTGACAGGCGATGGATGTTGCGGGTCCACACCGAGCTGTGGGCACAGTTTGAGGGGTGCTCGCACTCTGGAGCGGGAGCGACCTCCCTCGTATAAATAAGCGTGTCCCAAAGGCTGAAGTTGGGGTTTCGTACCTCTTGTGTGGGTTCCTTCGCTCTCACGCCTTTCTCCAGAGCCACCTTGTGTGTGAGAGCCCCTCACTGCTGGTTTCAGCTGCTTCCAGGGCGGCTTTTGCCCAGTTAACTTATGCTTTTCCCTTGCCTGGTTGTCCAGATTTGAATTATTATTTCGTTTTAATTTCTGCAGGACACCCAAGTGACGACCACTAGTACAAATTTAATAGACAATGAGATAGTTAATTGCAAAAACATACCAGGCGCTGTCACGCGCGGCTGTGGGCTCGGGGTGGTGAAATAGTTGTTCTTCCTTTGTCATGGAGGGAAGGTGGTGTACAAGAGCCGTAGGTCTTCCGACTGTCGGTTTGGAAATTAAGTGATGAAGCTGGTGCCGATCAGGGCTGCCGAATTGTGGGATAAATTCCCTGCGAGAAAAGGGCAAAACATATGAGTCATTCCGGGGTTTGTGTAATTCTAAGCAGTCATCCACTTTGACTAATACGTATTATTATATATTGTCTTCTGTCATAATTAGGGAGAAATGATTAACTGCAGTAAGAGGCACGCTCTGTCTGTTGTCAGAAAGAAGCCATGTGAATATATTTGGCATCTTTCAGGGCTACACAGCCTTGTTGTGGTGGTTTTTGCAATCATCCCTTGAGGTCAGAGGGACTTTCGTATCCTTCTGCAAAGTTCAGACTTGATCTTCTTTACAAACACGAGATCTAGACCTAACTTTATATCTGAGTCCTGCAGCGTTGTCTTGGTGATAAGCACCGTGCTGACTGGAAGCTGCTGTGGTTATCTGTTGTATAAATCGTGTTTGTCAATGTTTTAGGTTTCCGCTTCTTGATTTGGGATTATTTTGATAGATGTTTATGAAGTGGGCACTTTCCTTCAGAAGTCAGTCCCCTTCTCCATCCTCATCTCTGGCTCACAAAAAAAGTGTGTTGCACATTTTGGGTATTATTGTTCAGGACTACAGGATATTCTTCTGTTTTAAAGGCTGCCACACCTAGCAATTAATAAGTGTGAAAATGTGGTTGTTTTTTTTTCCAGGGCTGTTCTGCTGTTGCGTTCAGCAAAGGAGCAGCACATTTATTTACAAGATGTGTCAATTGTTATTTATGTGTCAGGGCTTTACTCTTGTTTTGAACAAGGTACAGTCATAACATTTGGAAAGAATACTGCTAATCAGAGCAAAGTGGTACTCAGGCTTTCTAACGCTTGTCTTTAATTAGCAGGATTATGGCCAATTCCTCCAAGCAGTTTCAAGTATTAATTTGGGCTGTGCCTGCATTCTGAACCTGCTGTTTTTTATATTAAATACAGCTTGTTACGTCCCTTGTGTGTTGGTGGAGTTTGCAAAGCTGCTCATCCCGGTGTTTTTTTCGGAGGGATGATTTGAAGCAGCTGTTCTGCTGTTCCGTAATCGGCACGTCTTCCACTCTTCTCTAGAATTATAATCTCAGTCAGATTATCAAATCTGATTTAATTCACCGTTTTGACTAGGTGATGAGATAGTTGAGGAGACGAGACAGGGGCTAGAAAGCGCTGTTGGACTGTCTTCAGTTGTGCCTGGTACTCTTCAGTGGACCGTTCCACAGCAAGTGCCTTCCACTGGGAGCGGCTGAAGTTTTCAATTCAGTGTGTTTCAGGAGTCAAGTCTGGCACCCTTACGAGCTGCGCCCTCAGGGCAGGAAGATCCCTGCCTCACTTCAGTAACAGCATGTACAACCAGGCTTCTGATCGCCAAACTTCAGTCTGGTAACATCCTTTTGGAATAACTTTGATTTAGAAAAAATGCAGGTTTTACTTGCAGCAGCGCAGACTTACAGAGGTGTCCAGGGTTTTATTGCCCAGCAGCCTTATAAGTCCAAAGATCAAAAATACTCTAGTAACTAACAGACTCACACAAGTGAGATTAAATTGTTTTAAAGAAAAACAACACTAGAATTGAAATATATTGAAAATTTGATTGAAATACAGGAGCAAGAAAATGCTGCTACATCTTTCAGATCAAGATTATTGAATTTCTTAGTATTCCATACACAAAAAGACCTAGTAGGTATTTTAAGGGAGATGGTGGAGAAACCCAAAATCTCATGACCAGTCAAATTTCTTGTACGTTTAATACAGTTGAAGTAATCCAGTTATCATCAGTGAGGAGGAGCACAAGTTAGTGCTGCGGATGGGGAGACTTAACCGTGTAAATCGCTGTACTCTGTGTGGGTTTAATCGTGGAGTGTACTTTTCAGCATAGCCAAACCATTTAAAAAGAATTAGAACTAATTAAACTGTGGTGCAGCGGTACCGCGCCGGACACGGGCAGTGTAGCAGAGGCCTCGTTTCCTGAGCATCGAACAAGGCTGCTCTCGTGGTGGATAGAGTTAGTATCTTGGTTTGAGCAAAGGTGCACACTTCAGAGTGGAGCCTTATGCAAAGAAAAAAATACTAGATTTGAGGACTAAATACTGATCTACTTGTTCCCCTGGATAATTCTCAACACTGTTCTTGAGTAGTTTTGGGGAGGGGAAAGTCATCGTAACTACTGTATTTGCTGGCAGGAAAATTGGGTTCCTTATAAAGGGCAGCCAAAGTGTAAATATGGTTTGTTAGGACAAAGAAGTAAACATCTGCGGAATGAAAGATCATTCTTCTGCTGAGGAGCGGCTGAGGGAGCTGGGCTTGTTCAGCCTGGAGCAAAGGAGGCTCAGGGGAGACCTTCTGGCTCTCCACAACTCCCTGACATTCAGGAGCTTGGAGCCAGGGCGGGTCAGGCTCTGCTCCCAAGGAACAAGCGGCAGGACAAGAGGAAGCGGCCTCAAGTTTCCCCAGGGGAGGTTTAGGTTGGAGGTGAGGAACAATTTCTCCCCACCCTGCAGGGTTGTCCAGGTCTGTCGCAGGCTGCCCAGGGCAGGGCTGGAGTCCCCCTGCTCCCTGGAGGGGTTCCCAAGGCGTGGAGCTGTGGTGCTGAGGGACAGGGCTCAGTGGTGCCCTGGCAGGGATGGGTTGAACTTGAGGATCTTAAAAATCTCTTCTAAGCTACATGACTGCGTGGTTCTCTGATTCTTCCAGCTTCCAAAGGCTGCATGACAGGTTTGCTTGGCCAGACCTTTCCTAACCCCAGAGACAGCATCCAGTCTCCTTCATGTCGCTGAGGGACACAGGACATGTGCAGCACTCCTGTAGACATGAAGACTGCCTGGGGAGAGGGCTCCTGCCTGCAGGTCTGGGATGCCTGGCTGCCGCAGGGAGAGCTCTTGTGAGCACGTGTCCCCGGTGGGTTTTCTTGTGAGATAATGATTTGGTAGCAACCAATTTTGTGGCTTTTTAAAGTATGTGCAGGCTGATCCATTAAGCAGACAGGTTCTTAACCACTTCCCTCCCTGTGTGTCTCAGATTTTGTGGTAATGTGGGTGAAGTGGAGATGTGGGAGGGCTCTGGGGTTGTTGCAGGGGGAGGAGGGGGCAGGCTAGGCCTGCCACTCAACCTCCAGATCTGTAGCTGTAGGAAATGAAGCTTCCTTAGTTTTGCTGCTCACAGGAATATCTGCTTAACTAATAAGCATCCTTTAGATGTACAGTCGTGGGTCTCTGGGGTCATAGATTGGCTGACAGTGGCCTAGATGTGGCCTAACAGAGCATGGTGCAAGAGAGAGAGGAGAAAAAGTGGAGATCTATACAGATATAGGGTCTCTCCCATTCTCACCATAATGTATAGGGATTGCTCAATAAAATTCATAGAATCTGCCGAGTTGGAAGGGACCCATCAGGATCATCGAGTCCAACTCCTGTCCCTGTGTAGGGCACCCCAAGAATCACAGCATGTGCCTGAGAGCATCATCCAAACGCCTCTTGAACTCAGGCAGGCTCCGTGCTGGGACCACTTCCCAGGAGAGCTTGTTACACTTCTCCACTGCTCTCCAGGTGAAGAACTTTTTCCTGATATCCAACCCAACTCTCCCCTGGTTCAGCTTTCTGCCATTTCCCCGAGTCCTGCCATTGGTCACAGGAGTGAAGATATGTGTACCTGGCCCATCTCTTCCCCTGGTGAGGAAGCAGTACACTGCAATGAGATCACCTCTCAGTCCCCTCTTTAAGCTGAACAATCCAAGCGACCTCAGGCGCTCCTCCTAAGTCATCCCCTCCAGACCCTTCATCGTCCTTGTGGCTCTCCTTTGGACGCTCTCCCAGAGCCTGATGTCCTTCTTGTATTGTGGTGCCCAAAACCGCACACGATATGAGGCTGCACCAGCGCAGAGTAGAGCAGGACAATCACTTCCCTCGACCGGCTGGTAACGCTGTGCTTGATGCACCCCAGGACACTGTTGGCCCTCCTGGCCGCCAGGGCACACTGCTGGCTCCTATTCAGTCTGCCCTCCACCAGGACGCCCAGCTCCCTCTCTGCCACACTGCTCTCCAGCCACTCATCCCCCAGTCTGTATTTAGCACCAGGGTTGCCATGCCCCAGGTGCAGAATCCGGCACTTGTCCTTGTTAAATTTCATGCGGTTGGTGATCACCCATCTCTCTAACTTGCAGAGGTCTCTCTGCGGGGCCTGCCTGCTCTCGAGGGAGTCAGCGGCTCCTCCCAGTTTTGTATCATCAGCATGATAGAGAATTCCTTTGAGCCCTGAGTCCAAGTCTTTGCTGAAGATGTTGAAGAGCACTGGGCCAAGGATGGGACCCCACTAGTGACCAGTCGCCAGCCTGATGTTACCCCCTCGCTATCCCTCTTTGTGCTCGACCTGTGAGCCCGTTGCTCACCCATCGTATAACACGGTTGTCCAGATGTATACTGGACATTTTCTCCAGGAGGAAGTTGGTGTAAGAGTATGAGCTTTGTGACACATGAGGGGTCTGCAGAAAAACAGGCCTTCAGTGAGCTGGGTTGTGTGAAGAGAGGTTGCCCTTTCACAGCGCAGGGAGCATGGTGTTGTACTGAGGGGTCTGAGGAGGAGAAAGGGAAGAGTAGTGGTGAAATAGAAGCAGAGGCAGAGCTGTGAGGAAGCCCGAAGAGAAGAGAGGAGATTTTTGATTTTGGTGTGGAGGGGGCTGCAGAGCCAACAAAAAACCTGAGTGGCGTACTGTGCGCGTTCTTCTGCCTACACCAGAATAAATCTGTATCTGGCCGAGAGCCACCAGAGCCAGTGAGGTTGCACCGGGGGGAAATTTGGCTTGTTTGTTCTAATTGGCATGTGTCGCAGGTCGTGTTTCGTTAATTGATCCAGCCAGTGAAGGCAACAGAACAAATAAAGACAAAAGGCAGGAAATGTCAGTGAAAAGCTACACGGAGAATGTCATCCAAGAGAGTCTTAATTGCTGCTTCAGATTTCTAAGAAACCCCGCTGGGAAAGGTGAAGGTGGTGAGGAAATCAAACATTTCTGACTAACAAGGGACATCTTTTCCTGAGATAATACTGCTAGAAAACAAGAGGAGCTGGATGGAGCTAATTTGCACAAGTGCTTGGGGTGTGATCCGAGGGCAGCAGTGTTCTGAGAATAAGAGGGAACGTTTTAGAAAACGGGAGCAAGTTTGGTTTGAGGGATCTGGCCACTGACACGTAGGAAATACGCAGATGAGTAAATGTTCGGGCTGGGTCAGAAGACCCTGGAGCTTGTTGGCAGAAATGATATCAAAATAGCAAGCGACAGTAAAAAGCTGTTGCTAGTGTTCGTTTCTTTTTAGGAAAGTTGTTGCAGTCTCTCAAGGCTGTTTGTTTCTCCAATTGGACATCCGATCTTATCGAGGGATGTTCTTCATTGCCCTGTTCCGTCATCGTATTAATTTCTGACAACAGGTTTGTCTTTCAGCAGCCTGAGATGCATTATTGTGTTTCTTATGTTCTGCCAGCCTCTGACCAGCCTGTCAGTTTAGAGTATGTTAATATAGTGTGTGCGTATCGCTGACAGGAAAATGATGAAAAAGCACAACATAAATATATTTAATTATATCTTGAATAACCTCTGCTTAATTAACTAAAAAAAAATATCTCTGGAGTTTTCAAAGCTGTCTGCATGATTTTTCAGAATTGGCCAGTTTGCATTTATCTTCCTCTGAAATACTTGGATATTTTAAAGTGCGCTAGTAGCAGCTGTTGATTTACTGGAAATTCATGACCTCATTTAAGCTTTGCTTTATCTTTTTTTAATTTTTTTTCCGCCTACCTTTAGTGCTCATGTGTAAAGGTGTTCGTAGTAAAATAATTATGCTGAGACTAACAGAGTGTTGACAGGAATTTCAACAGTCCTTGCTCTGAAGGAACAAAAAAAAAATGGTTATTTTCTACTGAGTGGTTCTGCTGTGAAGTAGTGAAATTTCAGCGTAGGATTTCTAACTGGATTTCCAGTTACTGTGTCTAATCTCTGTTACTTCAGTGTACTTCACATACAAATTTCATAACCTACTGAATTGTGTTGAACTTTTTAGATTTGAAAAGACAAACACCTAAACGTGGTTGTAGCATCAAACTTTTTTTCCCAAGCAATGCTGAAAAATGTTCTGTCCCTCTTGTTGAAATGTTGGATGCAGGCATACCAGCAAGACTTAGCATCGATTAGTATATTGTTGCAAAGAGAAGTACTTTTTAGTGTTTTAAAAAAATATGACTAAAATAGTTTTAAAACTGCCAGTATGTCATCCAGCACCCAGCTCTGTAGGGAATTCTGATTTAATTGTTTTGTCTTGTCATGCGGTGCTAACATATTAATAGACCCAGACGTCATCTTTTTTTTTTGTTTTCTCGTGGGTGAATTGCTGTTTTTTGGCAAGAGGACCAACTCTGCATTGATCTAAATCCTGAATTTGGCTTCTCCTCCCTAATTGTACTCTCGGTCCTTGATCTCAGATACTATAAGTGTTTCTTCTAGGGAATTTTAAGAAGGCAACTATAATGTAAACCCTGAAGCTGTTAAGTTTTAAAAAGAAGTATTTTCCTGTGTAAAAGAAGGCAGAACTACCCCAAACTTTATCTGTGGTAGGCTTAATTTCTGAAAACAACAAATGAGATCAGCTTTAGTTCAGTTTTTTTCGTGTAGAGTTTGTGTTCTGCTTGGGAAAATAGCAGTGTGCGTTCCATGTATTTCTGTAGCGGTGAACTGATAACAAACCACAGCAAGTGCACAGAAAAACGATCCTCTTGTAAGTATTGAGCTCTTGTGGGGTAGCTGATTCAGGCCTTGACACCAAGCCAGAGGTTTCCTATTGCAAAGACTTAGAGCTCTGATAGACCATCATAGTCAAAAAAATCTAGTTTTGAAAGTTTCAAACTCCGCATGTGAGAAGCGGGACCTGGGGATAAAGCGATTGCAGGACTGGGGTGTTTGTCAGCAAAGCCACTTTGCTGCTCATGTTTCATGGGAATCATTTTTTTGGTGAAAGGGAAGACTGTGTCTCATCAAACCAAGTAACTAATCAGGCCGATGAGCAGTCGTCCGCTCATTAGTGCCCGGCTTGGATGTTGTTGATGGGCTTTCCCATGCAGTCATTTGAACAAATACAGGCTATAGTTTCAGGTTATCGACCAAATAAAATCTCTAGTTTCAAATCCTTACAAGTTCCCAAGTGCTTAATCCCTTCCCTAAAGAGAAGGAATGAAATATGTAAGTGACTGGATGGTGATAAGTATATATAAAAGCCCCCAAATAGGTTGCTTTGCTTGTTCCAAACAGAACTGTTAACAGTGCGTAACGTGGAAAAGTGCAACATAGGATAGAGATTTTCTTGAAGGGTAGTATTTAAGAACATGCTGAAAGGTATCGTTTGAAAGTGATATTGAAAGGATTTGTCTTTGTTACTCTTTTTTGTATTTCCTTCTGTATTTCTTGGCATTTCTTCATGTTTGGACGTCAATACTTTCAGAGTATTGTCCATTAAATCCTATTGCTTCCAGACCAATGTGATCTTTCAACTTGTTTTTAAAGAAAAGACTAAATATACATAACACTTGTGGTACAAGTTTCCCTAAGAGAGTAAAGATTTGCTGATCTATTTGTATTTCTCTGTCATCAGATTTTTCTGTGGATGGTCTTACGAGTCTCCAGCCATTAGCACTGATAGCGGTCTGGTCATTACTTGGCATTTTATCCTTCATGTTTAGGGCACGCTTTTCCCTGTTAAACCCAGTTGTTCCTCTGATAACTTGTGAGGCTCAGCATCACTGATGCTTAAAATAAAACTTTTGGCTGTTGTTGGGTATGATGCGGTGTTTGTGTTCTGCATGCTCCCACTCACTTCAGCTGGGAAAGCCTTGCCAGGTACTAAGCAAAGGCTGCTGAGTTCTTCATCAATTCATTACTATTTCCTTGTGGACGTTTCTCTTATATCCCGAGAGATATGGCCTAACATTACAGGAGAGCTGAAAATGATGTGTAAACACTACCACAGCAAGATCCTCTCCCAATTTTTCATGTCCTTATCAAAGTTTTTCTGGCCATATTGACAGGTTGTTTTCTCTGGGAACTCTAAGTACAATGCAAGCCTTATCAGGAGCAGTGTGGTGGTCACATGGTGAGGGTAAAAGATGCAGTTCTTGGCTTTATTATTCTTTGGGGGCATGTAATTGCAAGGCTGAACATTCTTTGTTTCCCACTGAGTGAAAAAATTCTCAAATAAATGACTGATGTTTTAACTACCTCTTTTCAAGGGGATTTTGATGAATCTTCTGGCACTTCCCCTCAACTACAGCTTTGCTGAGATAAATGTTATTTTCTTACTGTCTTTATGCAGATAAATAGTTCATATTCCCAGGACCGTTGGTTGGGTTCCCCCCCCCCTTTTTTTTCTTCCCCCAGAAATATCGGAGAGCAAAAATCTGAGTTGATTACAGATGTGCTGTCCTGCTAATGGTGTCTTTTCACAGGTGGATGTTGGACAATGCTGAGGTCAGGTAATGACACAGCAGAAACACATCTAGAGGTTTTTCTGTCACTAAGAAGGGAATTTCAACTGCTGGGATAGGTTTTGTTGAGCTGTCAAAATGTTAAAGTATCTGCAACGCTTTCTCTGAACTGTCTCTTCATCTCGATATTGGGAAGTGCAAACCTCTGTGAGCAGAACTTGTTCCTTCGGCCTGTATTCTGTCATTCTTGGCTGTTCATTCTTTAGATATCTTTTAAAGTTATTTTTTATATCAAACCCTTCCCGTCTTTCCCACTTGTGCACTACTCCCTTCATACTAAGATCACAGGTTGCTGCAAAAAATCCAGAGGCCACAACAGAGCATACTTCTGAATGAAATACTGTATTTCAAACTTCGCTCCAATACGTGTAAAACTAATTGTTTATCGCTTGGTAATTTTTCTCTAGCTTCCCTCTGCTTTTTTGAAAGGGAAGGAAGGAAGTAAATTTCTTTCCAGAAAAACAAAGCCAGTTTAGCAAATTGTTTAACTCCTCCTCTAACCACTGGCACTGTGAAGATGCTCTACAACACTCAGTATCGAAACAGTGTTTGAAATGCTGCAGCCTTCAAACTTCTGCTCTCTGTGTTCCAGCCTATTTTGGGAAAGTTCTGCAACTGTTTCTCAAGAAAATCACATTCAAGAATGAGTCATGAAATGTGATACCAGGCAGATTATATATATATATATTTTTTT
>VWZK01011623.1:0-18891 GCA_013396935.1 Baryphthengus martii | reverse complement strand
CCAATCCCTAACATTCGGTGATTCTGTGTCATTCTGTGATTCTGTGAAATGTATTTTAAAATAAAAGATATTGTTTCAGGCAAAGATAAAAGAAAGTGCATGTGCAGCATCTCAAAGCATTCTGTCTTTTTATTTTCCATGCTAACATTTCTTAGTTTCTTAATATACACTAGTGATAAGAACTTAGTATAAAGGATTGAGTGTCAGAGCCCTGGAACTCAGACTTTATGTACATATTTTACCCTTAAGATCACAAAAACCTGTTGAAAATGCTCTGTATAGGAGTTTTGTGTCATTGTTCACAAGTCAATTGACATTTGTAAATATATTATGTCAGTAGTACACCCAGAATTATAAAGACTGCTTACAAACACTTAGAAATAGCCATTTTTATAAGGCACTAAAATTCAATGTTTCATGCTGCATGTCAGTAGTTTCTGGAGTTTCATGGGGATCTAGAAGGTATTTAGGTCTTTTCTCCTACTTCTCGTGGATTTTCTGAAACATTTTAATTATTTATAGAAGGCAAATATCTTGTGATATGGATCATTTCCATAATGTCATTGTCTGGATTTGTATTTCATACTACAAAATTTTTAGAATTAGTTTATAGAATTATTTAAGTTACTATTTTGAGTAACCACACTGTCAAAATTTTGCACTGTTAACACAAGTTGTTTTCCTAAATATCCTACTCAGATGGTTTGACAAATGTGATATAATCCAAATGTGAGAAGACTCATATTTGGAGTCTTCTCATATTTGGAATATGCATATATATATGTATGTGTAACATAAAGTGAATACGTTTTAAATGTCTGTTTAAAGTTGAAATTGGAACAACTTATGTTATAGAAGACACTGAACTTCTCTATAGCTTAGAACTGACGTTTAGATGGTCATTATTTCAAAAATAATAATTTTTTTTTGCTATTTTCCTCATAGAGTAGCAAATTTACGTATTCATGGCCTTTTCTCTTTAAAACTCCGTAGAACTATTACAAAACACCAAAAGGACAAGAAAAACACAATCTCCTTATTTCTTATAATTCAAAATGAGTATAGATTTAAGTTACATGAAACATGAGATTCTGTTTTTTAAAGGAAACTTGAACTCAATACATTTCTAAATAACTGAAAAGTCTCTTTTTTATCTCCAAACCCTATCATTCTGTGATATCTCCTATAAACGTCTCTGCCAAACAAGCCACTATGATGTATTTTTGTGAAAATGAGGTTAATATAGTTCTCAGTAACATGGAGCAATCTGAGAATATTGTGACTTTTTCCCTCAAACTAATATATCCACTTCAAGGACAACTTCACACACTTTATTCACAAAAATCTAAAATGGTACAAATAGGTTTTTTAATGTTACTATAATCTCCAAAAAAATTTAGACTTATCACTTCTTCCTTTTAGAAAACAAAACAGAAAAAACAAACCACACACAGAAGGTTGGTTTTTTTCCATACCCATGCACATAGTCTGGTCTTGGGATGCCTTAAAACCATTGTGACATATGCACTGGTAACTTCCTTGCATGTCCACACATAAACCATGACTGCAAACATTAGGAATTTCCAGACATTCATTGCGATCTACAACAAAAATATAAAACAGATGGTACATGTTATTAACTTTCGTTATTCATTCATTTCACAAAAACATGTTTTTACAATCTGTTACTATTATTAAAACCAGGCTTAAAACTATCCATAACTAAACCTGAATCATAACAAAACTTCCACTTTATAGGAACTTCTTGCCTGCACACCTCGAGGTCAAAACTACTGTTAGGATTTGGTTGATATATCAAGGATGTTTAAAAATGTTCCCAGGTTTTTCCTTCCCTTTGACAGAGAAACAGGGCTATAAAGTAAAAACTGTTACACAAACTAGCAGAATATGCAGGGCAACAGAATATAAATGATGCTTTCCCCCTTCAAGAGAATCGTGCACATACTGCTAATTAGGTACAAACAAACATGAGAAAAGTCAACTGATTTCTTACCAACACAGGCGCCATTGGGCGAAAGTTTAAAACCAGCAGCACATTCACAGCGGTAACTACCAGGACTGTTGATACAGTCTGCGTTTCTCTGACAAAGATTGTCTCCATTGCTGCACTCATCAATATCTGAAATACCAAGAGTCATAGTTCAGACATCAGAAACCATAAGATTGTTAATTCTGCCTAGAATTTAGACTGCATTGTTCGTCTTGTGCAAGACAAACCTTTTGTCCTCAACAAAGCATGAATATTTGGACCTTCAGCGTCCTGTACCATGAATGCCAATGAAAAGCAAAATCAATACAATTTGACCCATACGCACTTCTTGGATGAAGAAAGATCCTATGAATCCAACTTACCATGCACTGAAGTGGCTTGGCAATTTTAAATGTCTGCCTACAGGAATTAGTTTTTCCTCTCTACCTTTCAACTGAAATAGTAAGTGGCACAGTTTGTTAGCTTTTTAAGGGGCAGATGTCAACTCAAGACCTTTGAATATCAATGACAAAACTCCTATTGACTTTATGGTATAAAAAATTTCACTATTAGCTTCTACGAATATCTCAAAAACTAGAAGAACACACAGAAGCCACACCAAAAAAAACCAACCAAAGAAACTTTTCATTGAAAAGTTTAAAAACAGGAATTAATTTTCGTCCCTAAAATAAATTAAAAGCATTTACTTTACTTCCTATTCAGGTGTCAGTGAACTGCTTGACAGAAAACTATCACAAGCTTTATGAACTGCACATACATTTGTATTAAAGACAACCATATCACAAACTGATTCATCGACTCCAGCCCTTACCAAAAAACCTCAGAGTCTGGCACTTAGATTTTTCAAACTCCTGTGAATTAAATGTTCCCCTTCCCTTTAAGATAAGCACGCTTATAGGTGGTAAGTAGAAAATGTCATTTCAAATCACCTTCACAGACCAGGAGCAGGTCATTGTAGCTGAAACCAGTGGGGCATTCACAGCGGAAGCTGCCGATCTGATTGATGCAAACACCATTTGCACAGATTCCTGGGATTTCCTTACATTCATCAATGTCTGAAAGCAAGATGAGCTAGTCAAAGTACAGTACTTCATGGTTTTGCACACTGCTTAGATTCTCTATTTCACTGTGCTTAAAACTGAGTTGAGAAGTTCCTTTTAATCTACAGAAATTGCATAGGGAATATAAATCTAAAAATATGGCCATTATGAGAGACAATAAACTATGTGAAGTTCAGAATGTGATCGAAACTGAGTAATACTAAGTATTAGACAAGGTGCAGAATTGTTACAAACATACAGATAAATCCGACATTACTTTTGAAGCTAAACCATTTTATCTTACTAACTGAAACTCAAACCCATGAACTAGGATGGAGAGTAAGCAAAAGACCATACTAAAACGTAGAAATAAAACATGTACATCAGAAATACTTTACACAAAAAGTGGTCTCACAATTTATGTCACCATTGTAACCCCAGAATGAAATTTGCGTTTTATTATGTGAAATGTTAATTTTGGTACCATTACGCAGCAGCAACAACCTTAAGCAAAACAATTTCTGGTTGAAGTAATTGAAACTTACCAACAGCTTTTCCAGTATGAATGTCAAAAGTGAAGCCAGGAATATTCCCGCATATGTTCTTGAATTCAGCTAGATCGAAATAGAGAACAATGCATTTTTAGTGAATATTTATAAATCTCCCAAGAATTACTTGTAGTCTTTTCAGCTTTTCAAGAGCTAATACAAGCCAAATCTATTCTCTCCTGTACAAATTTTATTTCAAAATTCAGATTGCCAGTAAATGAATGGAAATTGAAACACTAATTCATACTTGTATTTTGTCAAATCTTGGCAGACTTTCATACATGAGCAAATGTTTGGTTTGAGAAAGCAGCAATTCAGTTTCTGTTGTAAAAATAACTCCTTAACTTACCTTTTAGGTTTATTCCTGCTTTCTAAGTATCTCTGGAGAGAATCTGCAGCAACAGTTTCAGATAGGAGAAATAAATGTAACTTACCAATACCTAGCTTCTTTGATGATACTATCTCTGACTTTTTCTGCACAGAATACTGCAGCTTAGTTCCACTAAACTGTAGAGCAGAATGGACTCTCTGCTTTTAAAAAAAGATGCTTCAAATAAGAGCATTGTTTTAGTATACACTTTTATGGCCTCTTTTCCAGATCATCTTGAGAATAGGAAATGCACAGCATAAAGTATACAATCACTGAACCCATGGTTTTCCAGGCAAGGTGTATGAAGTCGAGTGGATTTGCAACATATAGAGAATAATTTCTAGCATGTAATCTATTAATTATTGCAGGATGTGAGAAATAATTACTTCTTTAAAAAAACATATTTATTGTAAAGCATCTATGCTGACCTAAGATTTGACTAGTAAAACAGTCCTTTCCAGAAAAAAAAATAAAAATTACACATCTACAGTGCATTGGTAGATTTTGAACTAGGTAGAAACATGAAAAATGACAGGCCTATAATTATGTCAAATTTATACAAATACTGACTACCAGCAGAACTGTGTACTGAAAACCCACTTGTTTGAGGGAAGTAAAATAATGCCAGTGTGAAGACACAACCAGTTTGAATGCATAGTTTAAGTGTGTATTGCAAACAATAACCATGCAGCTGCTATTCAGCATCTTTTTAGATCATATCAGCATTCAAATTCCCGCCTAAAACAATACGTGTCTTTCAAAACTGTTTCCAAACTATTGCTAAGGAAAAATTCCAAAGCACATGGTAGATATTTGTACATTCAGGGCATTAAGCCAAGGTAAAATATCCTTCTAAAGAATGCGGATAATCTTTACGAAAACATGGCACTGATATAAAATGTAAAGGGGTTCTGGAAGTGTAATATCCGGAGACTTCCAGGAATGCTTGGTTCAGTGTTCATACCGCTGCAGACCTAGAGGGAGCCGTGAGAGGAGGTATATGGAGTCTACCTTCAACTCAACTCTAAACCTGAAATGCAGACAAATTACTAGGCATCTCTTCTAGCACCAGAAAAAGAGACAGGAGACACTTCTATTTTCCTGGGTGTAACAATCTCCAATCTAGAGTGGTGATAGCTTCTTTCTTTACTGGCTGTAGTTTGTTTCTGGATTGTCTACATTTTCATGGAAGCTCTTACGTAGCTTGTAATTTTGTGAAGTTTAAGTACTGGTGTTATTACTTGAGTAATTCTTCTTTCCCTTACACCAAACATTCTTACATATTAAAATTTCAGCAAATGCAGTTGATCAGTGCTTAGAATGAGATTTGGCAAAATATTTTTCTAACATTCAAACGTTCTCTGTTCTTTCCTGTATAAGCCAAGTAGGATCGAGTAAAACTGAACTTTAGCATTTTCTTCTTTCTTCCGTCCCATTGTTAATCACTGCTTAGTGCCTGCTGAAGCAACTTTTGCAGTACAGGATACTGGGCCACAGAGATCCCTGCCACAATGTTTTACCACCCAGCAATTTTCTGCTCTTTTATATCACCATGTGTAAGTTTTGTGGATTAGAAAACAGTACTTTTCTGCAAGGAGTTTTATGCCATTTACTGTTGTCAATAAACCTGTGAAACACGGATGCTAGATAAGGAGAGGGCCTTGTGTTCACTATTCTATCTCCATGGGCAATAACCCATGGTTGGTTGGGTGACTGTGATGCTGTGATGATGACTAACACATCAGGTCTGGGAGGATTAAGAAGAGACTCTGTTCCTCCATGTTCCTCTGCAGGTTCCACTGTACCTAAATGTTCCACATATTTTACTTAACAGAGTTTTCCCGTTTGTTTTGTTTTTTTTTTTCTTCAGTTTGTACTGTATAGAAAAACAGCATGTAATTAGGGAGGGAGTGTATGACAGGTAATAAACTCATACACATTTCCAAATGATCCATACACAAACACACCAGAGATTTACTTTCTGAAAGCTGGACTTGGAATCAATGACTTAAAAAAATACTTCCAAAGTCCATATACTTATCAAGATATTTTTTTTTTTTGGACAAAAAGATCTATCATGTGACAGGAAAAGAAATCCTGAAATGATCAAACCATGAAAGAGTTCTGTAAACACTTGGTTACCTCTCAGCAGTAAAATTGTGTTTTACTCTTCTTTGGGTGAAAAAAACCCAAGAATGATTATTTCTTATTAAAGTCTGTATGGTAATGGTTATGGTCTTTATAATGTGTAAAGCCAAGCAATACACTCTTTACTACGTAAAGTCATTAGACAGAGATTGACTGTTAACATAAATACGTGAAAGGAAGAAAAAGGTCTGTTCACTAAGGAAAAAAATGCAAATGCACTGGCATGTGAAGTTCATTTAGAGGAACAATGTAATTCTCCTCAGAGCAGAACAATGCTCTTAATGAGCTACCGAGCTTAGTCTAGCAAACTGATTAAGGTCAGTGTATCATAACTCCTGTCTGTGATGTGTAGCCCCAACTTAGATTTCAGATCAACTGATTATATCTCGTAAGTGCAGCTATTCAACCATTTACACTTGGAATTTGTGTTTGATTCCTCCTGCCATCTCTTTTCATTGTGAAAAGGGTTCAACCATGTCTCCAAATACAGTGAAGGCATTTAGAAGAGCTAACAAGGCAATATTGAAATATTTCAGGAAGTATTTTAATGCTGTAACTGCTCGCAGACTGAGTTGAGCTGTCTTAAAAATCTTTAAAAACTGATGAAGATTTTGTGAACTTTAGTCCTACCAATTTAAAATAATTCTTTCATCCATTCAAGAGTATTAATTGCATGAATCCCTGCTAGTACTTTGTTGTATTTTTCTTATCATGTTTTCATCATAATGACAATTTTATGGCACTGAGATGAATGACTATGGGAAAGAATTTTATGATCTCTTTGTGAAAGCAAACATGATTTCCTCTCTCAAGCTTATTTCTTCCTCCCATTCCTGGCTGCTAGGAACATGTCTTCATTCTCCCTCCTCCTAATTCAGAAAGAAAAGGAAGTGGCTTTTTTCTTTCAGTCTCATTTTCCTCCTTCTTACTGCTTGTGTGGGAAAGTCTTTCATAAATTATCTGCTGTTTCCCTTATGTCACCAGGATAAATCACTTGGAATAAAAGTAAAACATACTTTACACTAACACGACATATGAGGTGGCACCAGAAGTACAGGTTTAGTGCCAGTAAACTTGTGACAAAGTAAATCAAATAATAAAATGTGTTTGTACTAAACAGGCACTTGAGTTTTTTAGTTCTATCTATCTATCTATCTATCTATCTATCTATCTATCTANTCTATCTATCTATCTATCTATCTATCTATCTATCTATCACCCTTACTCTTTTTACAAATGTAAGAATCTTTTAATGAAGGCCAGGTGCTACTCTCAGGTTTCCAAGTTGGTGATTCTCCCACCAGTGATTTTTCTGAGTTGAGCTTTCAAGGGTGCTTGGTTCCAAGCATGGAACTCCACAACGACTAACCAAAAAAAACCTGTATCTTATTATTTTCACCTCCTGTTTGAGAAGGGAATTTTTTCTTCCCTTTACAATGCATTGCTTACTGAGCATTTGCAAGTTCATCACCTTCAGTAGACAAAATGCAAGAACAACTGAGAGGACCACTCTCAAGAAGTGAGATATAAATGAAAAATCTGAAAAGGAAATACACTCACTAACAAAACTCAGTCTTTTTGTTCTGATAGATTAGGACTACCTGGATAAACGTATTCCCAGATATGGAGTAACTAATTTGTACTATCCTAAATTAATTATCTTGGAAGACAGATCAGGCAGCAACCATCTCTTCAGCCAGCATCAGCAGTCAGTATCTTCAACCCCATTATTACTGCCTGATGACTGCTTTTCCAGAAACCTCAAAGTGACAGCTTTAAAGATGGGAGCTCTGTCATCATGTGTTCACAAAACTTGCTTAGGCCTACTGTACCACTCTGGTGTATCTTACCTACACAAACAGAATTCTGACACAAATCTTAAAAACTGAATGCAATTATATGTCCATATAAGACCTCTGAGAGCATTGGTATTTGTTAGAGAGAGAGAATGAAACAACCACAGCATGCTCATTTTACAGAGCATCATCACCAGAAAAAGGACTAAATCTACCTAGAGATACCTGTTTGACAAGCATCCTTTTAGTGACAAGACTGACATACTCCTGCTGCTGATGGGAAGGTCAGTCTGTACTTTCCAGGCTTTTTCATTCATCTCAGCAACACCTGACAGTAGTTTGTCCCCTGGCCCTTGCTTTCAGGGGCAGCTGACAAAGAAAACATGCATGTTCTTCCTGAATATTTTTCACCTGGAGGAATGATTGGTGCCTTCAAACTATTCAAGCTGTATCTTTCCACTCAATACGGAGTGATAGTTCTTACACTTAAAAATATGAAGAAATACCTATCCTTGTTTTGCACACCAAGACTTAATCCAGCCAATGACAAGATGGCAGGCTATCGTCACTCTGATTTGGGAATATAGAGTAAAGGGTTTTTTTTGGCTAAAATGTTAACGTTAGCTAATGCATCAAAGACGCAGATGAGCAAAGAAAGTAACAAAATGGCACAATTATAGTAGGCTTTACCTGTTCCTGGAGTTGGACATGGTTCGCAAGGTTTGTTCCAGGCTTTCCCAACATTATAGGTGCAGCAACACATCCTTTTGGTCACATTGAAGGGCAGTTCATTCTCACAGGAGGTTCCATTATAGCTTCTATAGCAAAAGCTTTTCCTCATGTCTAGATGTGAGAAAAGAATCACTTACAAAACAACCAACAAACCAACTTAGGGAATATCAACCCCCTACCAACCTAGAGAGGGGGTCATTAACTCTGTCTTCTGAATGTAACTCAAGTATATGCATGGATGCATTTAAGAATAATTTAAGGACTGAAGTAATCTATAGTCTTTGTTTTAGACTCACCTGAAATTTGACATATTTCCAAGTTTTATTCACAGACACAAAGAGGAAAAACGAAAATTCCCAAGAAATTGGAAAACTACTGTAGATGCTCATCAGATCCACCTGTATAACAAACCCTAGCATTTGGACATGACTAGTAAAAAGATTTCTGAGTTCTGTTAAGGAGTAAGAGCACTAGAACACAGCATATCAGTCATTGTGATCTCTTTCTTAGCTACATGATGTAACTGTCTGGGAGTTCAAGGTAGGAAAAACCAATGCAAGACTTTAGAATTGGACTAATCTAAAGGAAAACTGCTCATCTTAGAACTACCTCATCTAAAGGGAAATTTAAAGCAAAATCTGGCCTTGAAACAGTTTTATATTCAGACAGTTCTAGTAAAGATGACGTTTTGCATACCCATGCAGTTATGTCCTCTGTTCACCTGCATATATTCAGGTGGGCAAATGCAGGTGTAGTTCCCTAAGGTATTGTAGCAGGTGCCAGGGCCACACACACCAGGATGTGCAACACACTCGTCAATATCTAGAGAGCAAGTGAAAATACTAAAATTAACAAGGAAAAAGAAGACTCAAGTCCTAGAAAATATTTCTGAGAAATATGATCATAACAAGCCATGCCAAGATAACAAAAATGTTTCATTTAAAGGCTAGGTTGGGAAGTACAGCTCAGATTTGGGTTAAGAAGCTATTGTTAACAGCTGCTGAAAAGTAATACTGTTAACTTCTATTAAGTCCAGTCCGTGAAATGCAAGAGAATACCCTAAATAAATTCAAAGTTTTTGAATTTACTTCTGCAACTGGAGCATGTTGTGCCCTATCAACCAGCTCTACAAAAGATGTCCACATCCTCTTCTGACAGGGATGTCGCTTTTCAGTTCTGTTGACTTGTTCAATGAGAAATAACCTTTGAAGTACTCTATTTAGAAACAGGTGCACATGAAGTCTTGCTGCTCTAACCTTGGACCCTCTTATTTAAGGTATCTGGAGTGTAAGCCTTTTTTGTCCATATAATGTTGATTTCAAACCCAGTTTGATGAGTTTCGTTCACCCGGGCTTAGCAAAGCCTCAGGATTCACAGACTTTGTTTTGAAAGGAGATAATTTCTTTTTTTTTTTCCTCACAAAGTGAATGAAGAAAGGGAAGCTGACTTATAACACTCCAAACTAGAAGAAGCTATGAAAGATTCTTTACATTTTTTAGTCTATTTACAATTTTTGGTTCTAACACTTCTAACAAATCTCGGACACAAAAGGAAGACCAAAATTAAAGCCAGAAATCATGCATAAGCACCTTAGTTTATGGAATCCACATAGCTGAGATCTATCATGTAGAAATTAAAATTAGTGTATTGAAGTGTTGCATTTCAAGTTTAATATGTATCATGTCACTGCTGCCAAAGATGATAATTTTAGAGAAGATTATAGGTAAGGGTGTGGGTAACATATCCACTCATGGTTTTAAGGTTAAAATTGACAGTGTTTTTCATAATTACTGCGCTGTGATACAGAAGGAGGTTTCAAGGGATTCAACCTTCACAGATTCTTGTCTCTTCACTGAGGTAGTAGCCTTTTGGACATTCACACTGGAAGCTGCCAAAAGTGTTGATGCAATTTCCACCTTGGCAGAGACCTGGCAGTTCCTGACATTCATCAATGTCTGAAAACAGAGAACAAAACCCACCATGTTTTCATTCTAGTATGAAAACAAAAGAGACTTTAAGTACTTCCCTCAAATTTTGCCAAGCAGTAGCTCTTAACTACCACATGGACTTTATTTGCTTCTAAATTGCAGCTCATGAAAGCATGAACGAGATTCTCATTCCCTTTCGTTTAAACAGCTCTTCAGGGACATGTTTCAGCTTGATAAACCCACAGAGTTCAACTTCCATTACTGTTTACAGGAATTCGGCATCTAATTTCTCATTTATGCATACTCATTGGAACCACAGTTTCTTTGTCCAGTGAGTATTTCCCGAAGCTTATACCTTCCACTGACAAGCCATAATTTTCATAAATGACTTACCCTTCAGGGGCTAAATTCAATGGCCATTTCAAGTAAGGCACAAAAAAGTTAAGCATCAGCTTATTTTCCTACTGAAAAACTGCTCTACTTTTTCAATATTCTTTTATTATATGCCTTTTCATCATGCTGTTGTCCAATCCTTCTAGCAGAGGGGTTTCTTTTGCACTAAATGTAATGATTTCTGCAATAAATAGTACCTGTATGCATCTCTCCAAAGATGACATTATTTTTATTACTTATTTTTATTTTTATAATCTATCATTTATTATTTTTATTTTTATCACAGCCATTTATGATAAACTCACCTTCTAAAATAATAGTGATGGGATTTGGTCGGAATCCTTCTCCCCCTGGACAGAGAGTATTGTATTCCGCTAAAGTGTAACAAAAGAGAGCATGTCAGTCACATGAAGAGTAAAATACTAACAACAGAAACAAAAAATGTAAAGTTTTTTTAATGTCTTCTTCCTCTCAGACATTGATTTTCTACTCCTCTTGACCTATCCACAGTACACAAAGCAAGTGCATTAGATTAGTAGAAAATCAAGGTAAGACCAAGAGCTCTGCTTAAAACATTACCAGAACCTCAGATATTCTTAAGGCAGGCATAATGCTGTTTTCACAATCCTATGCCTTTATAAAGGCATATATTTTTTTGTTTTAATTAGTTCTTTAATATGAAATGTCAGTATACCACTGATAAAGACTTGATAAAACTTGAATTCACACTATTGTAAGAGTGTAGACAACAGCATGCTTGACATTTCTGTTGCATTATCCATTTATAGAACTTCAAAGCTATATAAAATTGATAAGCATCATTGGGTAACAGTTTTGGAAGTACTCAAGTGTGACTTAGAGATAGTTACCCTACAGTTAACAATACTCTTCTTCGAGAACTACCACAGCTCTCCAAATTCAAGGTACAATTTGAGTTCTAAGCATTATTGACTTCTTCATTTTCCTACCAACATGGAGCTGCTGAGTAAAAATTCCTAGTAGATGCATGCAATCTATTAATTTCTTAAGACACATAAGCGTATCTGCAACTATGTTAATTTTGTTACTTTTCTTTTCTGAGGGGGGTGGGATGTGTGTCAAAATGAGAGAAAAGTAAAAGCAAAATAAAAATAAAGTGCCCAAAACTACACAAAATGCATGGGCCTGGTCCAGTGGGAAATGACTTCTAAAGTTACCACTTACTTATTACTGTGAGAACAGGCACTAAGTAAGTCATTCATAGAAGACTAAAGATCAGGCCTTCTGATACTCAGGTCCACACCTCTGCATCACCCTTCTGACAGTAGAGGGAGATTTTCTTTTATAACTGTGTCAGAACATTGCCTTATAAAGAAAATTAGTTTCTTAAATGATAAATGTATAGTAATACAGTAAAAGATTTAAAATAACTTCTCCATCCCTTGCTAGCATCTTCTATAATAAGAGGGCAGAGGGAGAACAAAAGAACATTCCTTACTGCTGTTCACAGGGGGACACGTCTCACAAGGGTTTCCCCAAGCCTTTCCCAAAGAGCAGCAGCATGAGGAACGACTGACTCCAACCCCAATTTCAGTGTTGCAGGATAGGCTTCCATCCCCTCGTGGTCCATATTTCAAGTAGCAGTTGCCAACGCGGTTATCTACATATAAAGCATATATGACTACAGCTGCACACAATGATCCAGACAAAAGAAGAGCAGGCATTAATTTTAACATTTCATACCTAGAAGCAAGAATTCGGATAATATTGTGCTTTTGAAGTCATTGGCAAACTCAAAACATTAATGTACAGTTACTGACCTTGAGAAAGACAGAAGGAAAAATGGGTAGCTGTAGCTTCAGCTTCCTAAGTACCCAGAGACAAGTTTAAAATGTTTGCATGTCTTTCACAGTCACACCATACTCTAATGTAGCACATACACTATGCCCAGGCTTTTACTCCAGAAATCACCAGAAACCTTGCTGTAGTTTGCCGTTAGCATTTCTTCCTCATATGCTGATTGTGAACAGGCTATGACTCTTCCTCGCAGAATTAGAAGAATTTACATACTTTTCTATGGAATCACAAAACGAAATTATATCACTGGAAGAATCCTTCCACTGGCAAAGGAATTCCCCAAAAATTATTAATATTGAAACAAATAATCTAAATGTGAAGCAGGTTTGAAAAAAATTAGTTTATTACTTCACTCAACTTGTAACATAATGATTTAGACAACTGCTGGCATCAGTAGAATGAGTGAGGAATGTAAAGGAAGCAAAACGATGAGGTTTTTTACTGCTGCACATATTGACTCCTTGTTCTTTACAAATGGAAAGTAACTAACAGTGAGTCATAAATATAAGGAATGAGAGGATAGTCAATTATTGTAATATTCCTTATTACAGCCAAATAAGATGAACATTAATTTCCTCCAGAGTAGCGTTGCAATTCTAAAGATCATTTCTATGAATTAACTTGCTATCAAAGGCTGTCTCTAAAGAAGCAGAGAAATACACTCTTTTTTTTTTTTTTTTTAAATAACTTTATTATATAAAAGTCTAGCAGTATTTCCCCAGGACAGAAATAAGGAAGGGTCAAAATAGTTTTTCTACCACTTTTTTTTATTCAACACTTTTTCTTCAGAGAGGGAGGGCTTGTTCTCTTGTTTGGAACTCTAGAGTTGCCAGATTCACCCTTGAGCAAGTTCCCTTAAACTGTGGAGGCTTCCTTGAGGAAACACGGGACCCCTGCCAAAGATGTTATTAGGACAACTGATCCCAAAGTACAGTGCCAACTCAAACTCCCATTTTTTTAGCAAAACACAAGCCAGCTGGTAGTAGTATAATTCGTTTTCTTAAGTTTCTTCAGATACCACTTAAATTCTTGGGTCATAATTTAGGGCTTGCAGGGCTGATCACACACAGCATTTGGCTGTAGGAAAGAATGAGGATCTTAGTAGTTATATGCTGCACAAGAGGAGCCAGAGAGGGAAGAATTCATTGCTTCAACTGAATATTCAGATGAGGCAAAGCTAAAAGCATAAGTGAGATTACAACTGTAGAAGAAAAGTATTAAGGCAGGAATTGTCAGAAGAGTCTATGGGAGAGAGAAACACACGTTTGCAATTCAATGGGAATACATTACATAACTTCACTTAATCTTTAAATAGCTCAGCTTAAAATTTTAGCATGAATTGGTGAAGATTGGACTTCTAAAGGTCCCAAACAGGATTGTTTCTAGCATCCAGAGAAGTAACAGAGAATAATCATAGGCAGAAAATGGAGAAAAATGGAAAAGATAAGCAAGAGAATTTGTTCTGAAGCAATTCTGCATTTCTCTAGAAACAGTTTGTTTAGAATAGTTCTATTTGCTACCACACTGTAGTATTATTACAAACATTTAGAACATTGATAGAATTCTAACTACCAGTTCAGGAGCACTTGAGTCTTCCCAAGGTAATTAAAATAAAAAGGTTGTATTCCAAAGAAAAAGTTAAAGGCTTTCCCAGGATCACATGCAAATCTTTATGGCTAAACCTTAGCCCCTCACTCAGCCACATTCTCCCTCAAGATTTCCCTAAACTGCTAGTATACACTCTAATCACACAACAGTCCTGTACCATGTAGCAAAATTCACTTTAAGTCTGTGTGAACCAGAGAGAGTGAGTAAACTACAGCAAAATACATCTTGTACTTTCCTTCCAGCCAAATGGGTATCAATCACAAACAGTTTTAATTCCAGTTTAGACTTCAGCTAAACACATAAATCAGTCCCGACACACATTTAAGACTAAAAAATGTATTTTTTAGAAATAAGAATTGTTGATTGTTAGCAGAATGGAAACACAGATAATACATGTTTCAACAAATTTTAAAAAGGCATATAAACTATAAACACCATTGATCCATTAAAATAACTAACTCCATCTCTAGAAAACTATATAACAGCACAGGCAGCATGTGGAAGAATAGTTTTTCTTGCTAACCTCATTTGCACCAAAACAGTCGGCTCTGGTTTCTAATTAAATACTTCAGGTAGCTTCTACTTACCCACACAACCCACTCCAGTAGGATTTAGCTGGAAGTCTGGAGGGCAATTACACTCATACCTTCCAGGAGTATTTACACAAATACCATTAACACAATTAATGGGATCAGCACATTCGTCGATATCTAAAATAGCAAGGTTATATGTATAAATATGCTCACTGGAGAGAAAAGAATAATAATTTTAGTGTTTAAGACAAAATAGGCAAAAAATTTCAAATGGAAGTGAATTTTAGCTGAAATTGAACAAAAGAACTCCTAATAACTCATCAAACATTTAGGAATAACCTTAGTACAGGTCCATACTTAAGAAGCTATTCTTTTTGTTCTGTTCTTAAACCAACTCCGAAGCATGCAATTCTACACATGCTTATTTAGTGGGGAAAAATGCACTCTCATTCTTTTAAGAGAATACAATGCATGTTTTATGAGCTTACCCTTAAATTAACTCAATGTATTTAAATAAAGACTAAATCTTAAGAGATTTCTGAACAGAAGAGATATACCTGTACAGTTTCCCCCAGATCGATCTAGTTCATAGCCATCATCACAGATACAATGAAACATTCCTGGTAGATTATTACAGGTACCAAATACACATATGTTCTGGAAGGAGCATTCATCAATATCTGAAGGAATATATTAAGAATAGAAAGTTATATATCGTCACCATACTAATATTACAATAGTATGCCATATTACTAAAAGGAAATGAAGACACATGTAACTTAAAATATTTTCCAAAGCAACATTAAGTAATCACTTTTGGTTTTGTGTAGAAAGCTATAGCTATGCATTTGTGAAGCATTCTTCATTAAGCTGCCTGTTTTTCTTTCCTGTTTTACCTATTGCTAAGTGAAAATAGCAAAACTGACTTCTCAGGCCTCAAAAGGAAAGCTAGGTCAAAAAGCCAGTTACTTCCTTTCAAAATGTGCAGAGAATGAAGTGTTAACATCATACAAAGGTGTCAGTCATTTCCTACCTCATAGTCTGCAACACTTCTTACCAATCTCAAGTAGGATTTTGAAATACCATTCTCAGAGAAAAGTAGACTAAGAAAAAAGAGAGGCAGCAAGCATCAACAGTTCCTTATATCTCCTTGGAGAAAGAACACAGGGAAAAGGAACATAGGAAGTATGAAGTATCTATGACTTTCTCAAGCCCATTTTACACCTGTTACACAGTAATTTCATATAAATGAGATAAAACACATGCAAAGCGCTGCCTGTGTGCTCATGTAAGTTGTAGACAAAGTTGAAAGACACTTACAGAAATTTAGATGACTTTGTCAACTACTGTACTAGAAAAGGAGTTAATATTAACGGCACAGAGTGCAAAATTATGGTTTTAGACACAAACTATAAGGAACTTGTGAGTTGAAGGTAAGTAAGATAACAGAGAAAAAAGCCCCTTGCTGTCTGATAGCAAGACTTCTAAGTTGTCAAAATAAAGCAGCTGTGAAAAAGGTTAATACAACTGTGGCACATACCAGTGAGCTATTTTTAGCAGAGACAGGAAAGCGGAAAGCATTAATACTGGTTTAAATCTTCATCTGAAATTCTGTGTACAGTGCTCTGTTCAAGAGTGACAAACTAAAACTGGAGAAGGTGTAAAAAAGGGATATTAAAATAATTAGTCATGAAGTATCTATTTTGAACTTGGCTTGCTCATCTTAGTTGAAGCTTGAAAAGTGATATAATGCCTCTTTATAGCAACGTATGAGAAGGTATAATGTTTGAGGGGGAGAGAGATACACATTTTTAAGGGAAAATTAAATTTAAGATAAATGCCTAATACTCAACAGTCCAGAGTAAATTTAAACCGGAAACTAAAGGAAGGTTTCTAAGCACAGCCACAGCATGACTTCGGAATCAGGTCATGAACATAACGTGTTCAGCTGGAGCTTTATAAAGTTATGGAAAAGACTGTATCTTTGATAAGCTAATGTACTGACATTTTAATAGATTTCTGAAGAAACTGAATTAATTATTTGTATTCCAAGTACTGTACTAAATCTAGGCTTTGGATTTTGTCCCTTGGTTGCAGAAATCAACCAAAGAGTCACCTTATCATAGGACAAAATACTAAACCAAATTTGAAACAAACAAAAAAAATCAAAAAGATAACTTCTTTTAAGCTTTTAGCACCCAGATCTTTTAGTTCTCTAACACCACAATTTAATCCATGGAATGCTTTCAGATCTCTAATGGAATGACAGAATTTACCAATATACCAAGTATTTTCCCAAAATTTTCAATTTGTTGTTCACAGCTTCATTGTGGACCAACTAAAAAGCCAAATGCAGATCAGCTATCTCAAGAATTCAAATCATGTTGCTTTTCAGAACATTGATTTCCTGATACCTATTTGGTGATTTTTATTAGCATTGGCATGACTACAATATTACTAACTGTGCTGCACTGAGAAATTCATTAAAGACATTTGACAATGCTTGGTAACTATTAAGAGATCTGACCAAAACAACAGTGTAGTTAATTTTTCAGAAGTATCTTCAGCTTTTCCACAGCTAGAAGTGTGATCCATGTATGTACATCCCAGGTTATGGACTGAATTTTAGAGATTACAGTTTGAAATTTGTTTTTAATGTCTCACCAAGCATTTTAATTTCATAAGACCTTATGAGGTTTCCACCCTTTAATAGGAAATAAGTCAAAAAGCTTTGGAGTATCAGCTAAAAAGACTTTCTGTAATATACAGTTCTTTAATATTTTTTTTTAAAAAAAAAGGTCCTAAGAACACAACAGGAAATAGAAGTTGAACTGGACTAGAGGGATAATAATTCCTTTTGCACTTCAGATATTTGGTACAATAACAAGACTGAAAGGTGACGACAAAAGAACTCCAGTATGCATTTTAAGGAGAGTTACAAAATTGTGAAACATAGCAATGATTTTCCTACTTCAATTTTCCTGAAAATATTTATTTTAAAATGAAGTCACCTCATTCCGTTTGTGTCATAGAATTTTTCTCACACTATTCACTAGTGACAAGAAGAAGAGAAATAATTATAAAAACAAAATTACTGAGCCAAACCTCTACTCTGGGATTTCCTGGACTAAGGCCAGGAAGACGTTATACAAAGGTGAAAGCTACATTCAACATAATTCACACTGCAAAATAATCTCTGCTTGAAGAAATTAATTATATGTGAAGCATGTGCTGAGTATTCTGCTTCCAGGTTGAGGTTCTTCAAGCCCTTCTTGTTGTTTGCTTTACAGCAGCCAATCTAAACTCAGAAAACCAACTGGAAGTATTCGTGGCTTACCTTGGCACAACTTGCTGCCCGAGGCAGGAGTGAATCCCATCTCACACTCGCAACGATAGGCACCAGGGACATTCAAACACTGTCCATTTTCACACAGATGGACATTTTCTGCACACTCATCAACATCTGTGGGAAATAGAAAATTTCTCTGAAACTATGTTTCACTAGTAAAATAAAAATAATATTATCCTGACATTCAAAACAATAGTGCTGCCGAATGTTGTCAATATAAAACATCTACACATGAAAATGAAGTAAACTGAAAACTGAGGGAACTAGCGGATGAAGTTGCAAAGTCACTTTCCATCATATATGAAAAGTCATATCCACATTCACACCGTGGAGGTCTGCTGAAGCGATGAAGATTGGAAAAGGGGAAACACAACCCCCTTTTTCAGGAAGAGAAAAAAGGAAGACCCAGGAAACTACAGGCTACTCAGTGTCACCTCAGTGCCTGGCAAGATCATGGAGCAGATCCTCCTGAAGACACTGCTAGGGCACATGGAAAACACGGAGGTGGTGGCAACCAACATGGCTTCACCAAGGGCAAATCTTGTCTAACAAACTTGGTGCCTTTTTATAATGGGATCATGGCATCAGTGGATAAGGGA
>VWZK01011618.1:0-19139 GCA_013396935.1 Baryphthengus martii | reverse complement strand
CCCCCCCCCCCCCCCCCAGCCTCTACAGACACTGCATTTTCATATGGGAGGTGAAAGAGTTAAGGCAGAAATAAAGCTCTTCTTATCCCTCTGTAGACTGCTGCTTTATTAAGAAAAAGCTAGTGTTGGTTAAAATTAGCAGAGAAACCACATTTCTTCAGGTATGAGAATATAGGTTTGGTCCAGTAAATGCCTCAGCACTAAAAATTCAAACACTCATGTAATTAAAGACTAAAAGGGCAATCATTTTCATATAATGAAGAAATCAGGACATTCCGCACAAATGTAGTTCTCTTAAGAAAACCACTGGTTAAGTTTGTCATTCGGGTTTTTGAGAACGCGGAAGAATTAGTTTTAGACTCATTAAACCCCAAAGATAAGGTTGCTAATACCAGATAGCATTTTTATTAAAGAAGGAATCAGTTCTAAATAAATTATTCTCATGTATCAGGAACTTCAGTGCACCTTTACTGACCTGATAAATATTAAATTGGGGCCATCAGAACATGACATAATCCTCTGAAATTCAGAAAACTAACTGATAATGAAGTGAAAAAGAAAAAAAAACATCACGCAGTACCATCTGCTATGAACTTTGTTTAATATGGTAGATTATATTTTATGGCCAGAAAAAGCTCTCCAAAATTTAAAATGCGACCTCCCAATAATTCAGGCTTGTCTCAAAAGAATGAATAGAATTAAGATGCTGCCAGGAAGAAACTCTGAAATTAGATGCAAAGAAATAAAAAAGAAAAAAGGCAAAACAAAAAGAGGTGCCATCTTACAGTTTATAGTAAATGTCTACCCATAATCTTTAATATACAATGCAAAAAATATTATAGGATATTCAAGATGTCACCAGGACTCTGTCAAACTATGGACAGACACATCTCATTCTTTTGAAAACATACTATCAAAACGTGGCTATGTATTTAATTTACAGTTAATATTTGTGATTCATTTATAAAAATATATGCTCATTTAAATATGCATGTGACTACTGAAAGCACAGAATGTTAATACTGAAATTTATACCTAGAGTTGTTTAATATCTAACTAGCCATCAGTGACCATCACAAAGTATCTAAGCTTATTTCAGAACAAATATAACTTTAAAACACTAAATAAGCTTTACTTACTCATTACATAGCTTTTCCGAAAGCTATGCAAAATAATACCCTTTTTCTTCACAGTCTAATTTTAAATGTTTTTACAGACTTCTGACACAACGGCAGAAAGATCACAAAGTTGAATGTACTTTTAATAATTCTGCTTATTTTCCTACATATCTGTGTACTTACCATCACCACGTATAATCAATATAAATCAATGTTTTTCTTGTGCACGTAATTCCACGTATTTAATTAGAACCCTTCGAGAAAGGATCAAATCTAAGTCATATCACAAAGTACATACCTAATTAAAAATAACTGACATTTTAACAAGATTCCAAGGTCATGCTGAACACACAATACTACACTTTGAGGGGTCAAATTTTGGCCTGCCTTAGAATGTACTGCTCTACAAAATTAAAACAATGAAACTGCAATTGTTAACATCCTAAAGTTTCAAAATCTTAATTTTAATTAAGGATGCTTTTAGCTTAGTATATTTACTAGTCATTTATAAACAAATTAGCCAGATACATGCAGGTGGGGATATTTTGTGATTGTGTTGGAGAATGAGAATAAAACAAATATTTTCAGGAGAAATAGTATTTATTTACGTAGGGTAGTGTACAAACTAGTAAATAGTTTGTACGGCAATACAGAAGTAGGATTTTTTGTAGATTTGGTAAAGTATTAAAAACAGTGCACCAATATATGTTCTAACCTGTATTGCTTTAGACTCAAATTTCCACCCTCCATCAGTCACCACCACTAAATTCCCACACTGGAGATCAGAATTCATGTTTTTATATACATGTGTGCTTACACAAGAAAGAAATTTTCTGGGAAGAGTTAAATACTAACCTAGTATAAAAAACCCTTTCCAAGTATTTTTACCTCATTAAGATATAGGTAAGATATAGGAATTCTCTGGAACTGGTTCCTCTGCAAAAAGCCCAAGTAGGCTGTATGTCTCACCTGGTCACTGCAGAGCATTTTACTGATCTTCTAACAGCACTCAGAATTGAACCTTCTCTGTGGGATTGCCAGCGAGCCTGGCATTTCTCACGAATGGTGACCTTTAGCTATTTCAGTCATGCCTGTGAGAGATCGGAGAGTCCCAAAACAGAGCAGAAAAACAAGATAAAAGGGAGTCAGAAGCTCGCAAGGTCCCATAGCCAATCATGCCAAACGCCTAAGGGTGGATATCCAATGAACATGTACCGCGTGTGTGAAAAGATATCTAAGAAACAACAGGTGATAATAAAGACACTTGGGCTTTTGCCTTTTGCTGAAGTGTGTGTGCGTTTTATGACCATTTCGACAACAGTTGCCCAACGTGAGGTGACACTTCTCAGTAATTTTCTTGGGGTAATTTTAACCTAAATTTGTATTTCTTTTTGCTCGGAATATGGAGAAACTGCTTTCACCCGAAGAAGGTAATAATTAAAATATAACTATTGAAATGGGTAAATTTTGCACTCAAACTGAAGCCCATGAAGCCTTTTTTCACATGTTTGTCATTGGCCCATGTGAACAGAAAGCCAACGTTAATAGCAGTTACAAGGGAAAAATAATAATGAAAAAACTAGGTACACCTTTGGACACATGGATAAATAAATTTGGAAGTTCATATGGCTGTACTAAAGATATGCTGTCACCAAAACCACAAAACAATATTTCATCATCTTCTAGACTTCAATAGAACTATTTGTATAGGTCTACACAAAGAATAAAAAGAAACAGCTGGTAGATATGTAACATACTATATGGTCATTACTTTCTGAATATGAGCCATCAACAACAGAAGGAAAGAAAAACAGCTTCCTAAATTCCTGGCATTCTTACACTGCAATTAAACTAAAACCCTTTACTATGAAAACCAAAGAAAAATAAACTTCTGGAAGAATATAAAACAAACAAGCAAAAAAACCCTTTTATCAAATGAAACTAGAACTGGGACTACAATTCTGTGCAAGTGGTGACTTTATAATGTATTAAACATAACCTGCTAGCAGAAAACATTAATTAGAACTGAACAACAACAAAATCACAATGAATAATTTAGTCAGTGAGGTTACCATATTTTTCCACAGATGCACTGCAAGGTGAAGAACATAATGATTTATACTTTTGCATTTTGGTATTTGAAACTTCTGAACAATTAAAATTATCTTCTGTAAGATAACCAAGAAAAATTAATGATCACACTTCATACTGAAAGAAAAAAGATTTTCTCACAAATAATACGACACCTTTCATAAGTGAAAACAACAGGTGATAATGTTTTGCAAACAAGCAGGTTTTGCAAACAAACACATGAAGAGAGATAAAAATACTGGAAAATTCTTCCCAAATTCATAGGGTCATTATGTCTACATGGTAGCAGTCTTGAAATTCTATGAATTCTAAAAGTGGTTGTATAGGGAAGTAAAGTAAAATTCTCCTGTTTGCACTGCACTCAAGAAAGGCTCTCAGAATTCAGGTTCACTGACCAAGTCCGAGATCACCAATTTTTCCTTTTCCTTTGGCTGCGATAAAATAGACTCCAGAGCTTTGTAATCTCAGGCGTTAATTAGCGGTTGCAATGCCGTACATACTCTGAAAAGCAATTTTGTCTTTGTCATTTGTGATCGATTATCTAATTCTGCCTGCATTTGAAAGAAGTTATTTCCTGAAATTTGCTTTGCAATTCGGTTCATGTGCCTGCTCATTAGTTTCCTTCAAGCTGCATCATTTTGCATCCTTTATCACATAGACAGAAATGTAATGGTAGGAAAAACGTTCACTGAAATACTTGCTCAGCACTCGCATCCAGTACAATACCATCTCCGGCCCTCAACAATAAGCTTTTCCCAGGCAAAAGCTGCTCTGAAGTTATGAGTGCTGTGTCTCAAGTTCCACTCAATGAGCACAACATACCTCATTTTACCTCAAATTGAGTATATTGTTATTTCTTCAGATGACATCAATATACCAGCACCGCAGCTCAGTGTACGTGATGACTGCCTTGAGCACCTGCAGGGAGTTTAGCAAGGTGATTTTTCAAGCAGAGCTCTCAAAGGTTACTCTAGTTGGAAGTAAACGTGCATGTGCTTTACCCCTGCACTAACGCTCCAGTTTTTGTGTATTAATTGCTTCAAACCTAGTGACTGCTCTATACCTGTTTCCTCTCTCAGGTTTATCTTTGCAAGAAAATCCTAGAGGCTTTATTTGAAAGGTGAGTTTTCCCATCATGAAACCCAAAGATGAGCTCTCTGAGATTACACACGCTACACTCAACTACCACTGCTTGTACTTCTCTAGTACAATGAGTTGAGCAGCTGCCAGGCACTAACAGATGATGAAGTCAGAGAACCAAGATGGAATTACCAGCCCTAATAGAAGCCATAAAAAAAATCAGGTCAGGATTTTTGCAAAGAAAATGGCAGGGACACAATACAATTCAGTGAAGTAACTTCATGCTATCATCAAGGCCAAATCATCACAAGATAGGATGAGTTACTCTCTTTAGAAATACAATTTTCACTCCATTACAGGAGAGATAATGATAGCACCTAAGTCTAGATTGTAGACATCTAATTTTGAAAATTAATCTACTTATGAAACCAAGGGCTAAAACTAGTTTCACAGGGCTAAAACTAGTCTCATAACTGAAGTTCTTCTCTCAGGAATTGGACAACAAGCTCTTTGAGTAGCAATCAAAATAATCTCTATTTTGAAGGCTAGACTTAAACCAGTCAGTGTTGCTGAATTATTTTTTCTTCTACCTACTCCTCTTTGAATAAATGTTTAAAAGAAAACAAAATAGAAAGGTGTGACCTACCTGTAGCAACTACAGCTAACTATTTAACAACATCTCACGGTACTTGTCTACTCAATAATACACTCTACTTCGCAACAGTGACTTCTAGGTTGTTTCTGTATTGTAAGGTATTTTGTTTGTTCTGAGGGTTAATTATAAAAGTCATTCCTAATACAGAAAGCAAACATTGTGTCTATTTGCAGCATTATCTACTTAAGTGTGTTGTCAACCTCACCTATTTTAATCATGTTTTCCATAGCACCTGGGAGGGAAATTATCATGCAAGGTCCTCTACAAATAAATGATTTACCAGAAACCCAGAAGGAACTTACAACACGTGGATGGGAACAGGCTACTCAACAGAATTTCCATAAATTTTGAAGCAATATTCAGTACTTATGATCAAATCTTGGTATTGAACTAAAAGCTCAGGGGGCTTACTTTTTCCATTGATAGGTTTACTGTGTGGTCCACTGCAACGAACAGTCTAAATTAAACTTGACAGTTATTCCAAGCAGACTTACTCCCAATTAAGTCTGGGGGCCCATGAACTCAATACTGGCCTGCAGCCTACGGTTGTGAAAGAACTGTAGACATGCTGTTTGTAATTGGCTAGGTATGGGCTGAATAAGAATTCTGCATGCATGAATAAAGCACATTGTACTAAGAATATTACATACCTGTTTTACAGCACTGATCTGTCCTTCAACACAAACCCACAAGCAAAGTATCTATCATCTTCCCATAAGCACCACTGTAAAGAGCCTGAGTCTGCCTCTTCGACAAGCTCCTTACAGATACTGGGAGGCTGCTGTTAGGTTTCTCCTCGAGCCACCTTTTCCTCAGACTGAGCAAGTCTCAGTCCCTCAGTCTCTTCTCCCAGGACAACTTCTCCAGCCCTGACCAGTTTGGGGTCCCTCTGCCAAGCCTGAATCAGTTATCAGTGTCTCTACTGAGGGATACGGGGTGGCAGGACTGGATGCAGCATCTAGATAGTTGTCAAGCAGGGGGGGAAAAGTCATCCTCTCAGTGTCCTGGCTGTGCCCCTGTGAATACCACTGAGGAAGCTGTTGGCCATCTCTGCAGCCAGGGCACAATGCTGGTTCATACTCTGCTTGTGTCTGCCAAGGCCCTTCCCACAGACCTACTGCAGCTTGCGTCCTTGCACTGGTGCAAGGAACTTCTAACGCCTTGCATGGGACTTTGCATTTGCGATCCGCAAGCATGGTAAGCGCGCCTTCTGTAACCTCTTCCAAGTCATCAATAAAGCTCTTAAACAGGACACATCATTCTCATATTCCATTTGTCACCAGCCTAAGTTGAGTACTATCCCATTGACTACTACCACCCAAGCCCAATCCTCTATTCAGTCTTTATCCCTCTTACTTTCTAGCTATCCAGACCATGCAGTGCAAATTGAAACTAAAAACCAAAACAAATTAATTTGGGGATATAGTGTTGAAAGCCCAGCTAAATTAAAGGTAAATGATACCTATTGCAGGTACACACCACAGTTTCTACAGGTTGATGAAACACTCATCACAATCCTCCCCTTTGGTGTGAAGTACAGTCAGTTTGAAATTCAGAAAGTGTTTGCAAAATCTGAAGCAGGAAACGGCCAAATTTTCATCTCACTGTGAACTGAAGTAGATGACAACTTAAAATAAAAACCTGGAACTTGACAGCCCAGTAAGTCTGTGGTGGTTTTGTTGGCTCGTTTGGTTTATTGCTCTGTTTAGTTTGTTTGTTGGGTGGTTTTTGGTTTGTTGGAGTTTTTTTGCCATTGCTTGTAACAAGACATAGGGGTTTTTGTTATGTTAACACAAAGGCCTTGGAAACTGTCAGATTTTGTCCAGACTTCTCTGTACCTGTCAGGAGGTTTGTTTTAGGTTATAACAGCAGTTCTCTCATGGCTGGTTCACTATTATTACGATTTAGCTTTTGTTTAGGTTTGTATAGTTGTGTGATGTCAGGCCTACTCGATTTTAGGAGCTACTCTGTAAAGAATCAGGTATCTATGATGCTGACAAAATGCAGCAGGGAAGAAAACCAGCATGAGATCACAGCATGGGCCCTGAATTTACAGGCATGGTGTGACAGTCATGGTTGCAGGGCTATACATGATTCACCAGTAGGTAATCAATGGTGAAAGGCAAGTATCCTTGGGAGCTTTGTAACACCAATTTCACACGTGAAATGCATCATAAGGTAGTCAATTTGCATATAAAATGGACTTTACACAGCAATGAAGAAAGACCAAAATACACTGTCGGCAAAAATAAAACTGCCTCAAAGATGTCCTGCATGAGAAGGAAGCATCATCATACTCCTCTCAGAAAAAGGCTCAGGATGTCCCCAGACAGAAGGCTTTCACCTAAACAAGATCAGGGCAAAAGTTCATCTACATCTCTTTTTACATAATTTGAACTTGAAGGGCAGCTACCACTGTAGCCTAACTCTTTGTTTAGACAGATAAGGTTTTAATTCTCCTGACAATAAATTACTGGGTTTGCATTGGTACAAACATTTTTTCTTTACAAGATTTTGAGTATCAAAAGCAGACAAGAATTCAACCAACCTATTCTACAACTTGGATGTAGCACTTGTTTTTCTTCCCCCCCAAAAAAAACCCTGCCCTTTCCAGTAGAATATACGTTTCTCATTTTTTAACAGACAAAAATGTACACACAACTGTGTTTGTAACAGCACAGTGGTTCCACTCAAATACAAGACAAAAGGGAAGAGACAATTGTCTCAATGACTGGGAAGCAGAATTTTGCCTGCAGCTACATTTTGTACATAGTTGGACTGAAAAAAAAGAGAATGAAATGCATCCTTTCTTTAGCCTCTTAGATTAAAATGAGGAGAAAATTAGAAAAGTATGATAATCTAGAGTACATCTGCTGCTTAAGAACTAGATTCAAAATTAATCTCTGGTGTATTTAAAAAAACAAACTGAAGTTATAAACCAAATTATCCAAAGCTTTGTGGAAAACACCCTGAGCACCAAGAAAGAGGACCGTTGACTTTCCTGTGCAACTCATTAAATAATATGACCCATCCTAATTTAGAGTCTGTAGGCAAGATGAGAAACAGCAGCTCATGGAGTTTTCATTCGCACCGGGTATTAGAGGAACATGCAGGATAATGTTAATGGAAGATAACTGTCCTGCACAACCAACTACAGTCACAGATTCTAATCACCAAGCAAAGCAGCAGCCCGTGAAGCTATTTGTATTAATGGTGAAGCATCTTTCATTAGACAGATGTTAAACCAGAATATTTTTTGCTTGTGTCTAAATTTTTTCTGCAGCACTGGCTACAGTTTCACCAGTCAAAAGAGAACAACCATTGAGCTGTTGCCAAACTCATAATCCATTGATACATAAATAAAAGTAAATTTACAATCTGTACAGTCAATATGTAGCTGCATCATTTGGATTTAATTGGTTTAGAAGTACAATTAAAATTTTATTTCATTAAGGATACTTAAAGGCAAAGATATGTTTCAAAACATGCCTGCTTTTCTTATCCTTCAGTTTGTTCTACATGTCCTTGACAAAAAGAAATTAATTCCCTCCTGTGGGTATATGCCCACTTCGGTTAGTGACAAATCAAAGTGATGTCTTTAAGAACACATCAAAGTTATCCAGATATCAACCATTCATCAGAACAATTTGAAACATCTTAGTAAAGGGAATAATTTGGTTATGTCATTTATATCGATAACCAGTCAGCTACAAAATCAAGCATCCTGAATTAAAAATCCAAAACTCTTAATGACAACCTACACAATTCCTTATAAATGATTGTCACATTGTATTTTCATTATAAGTTAGACATATGAACTCTCTAGAAGGCAGGCTTGGCAAGTCAAACACAGAACAGATCAGCCTACAAGCCATGCATCAGAGAATACCCGCCTCAGGAAATTTGCTGTTGGCTGCAAATTGTAATGAAGGAAAATCATCCACAAAAGGAGAGAGAGAAAACTTACAGCATTCTCCATAAGTTTTCTAGTCTATTTAAACTTTAAAGGCAGATTTAGAAAAGCATTATTTCTTTGAAGACTGTGATTGAAATCTGGGATGGTATTCAAGGAAAAATCAAAACAAAAAACACCACCCCAAAAAGTTCTATTTCTTCCATGTTTGCAATCCTCCCAGGGGAACTGCTTAGTAAAGATGATAGATAATAAGTCAATGGAAGAGGAATGAATTACGGGTATTGAAAACCCAGACTGAGCCACAGAAGAGGAAAATGGGCTCAGACACATCCACAGAAGAACGCCTCTGGTTTCCACCTTCCCTGGGATAGAGAGGATAAAGCAGGAGTTGGTACCAAAAACAGTATTAGGCAGAAGCATTTTCTATCTGGCCCATACAATCTGCCCTAAAGGAAAACACAGAAGAGAGGAGAATGAGGGGCTGAGAGGTCCTGTTTCTCCCTTTTCCTACCATTAGCTATCACTCAAACACCAGGTTATTTCCAGTTTCCTCACTGTTCCTCCTGATTTAGTTCCATTCTGAGTTAAACCTCTAACCCTTCTCCCTTCCCCTACTGCACTTATCACTAAAATGTGATTTTTTTTCTTCTTCTAAATACTTTCAATTTTGTTCACAAGAAGTAGCAGCAGATTCTCAGTGGGTTAAGCACACAGAAGCAGAGATCATCTAGGGCAATTTTACTCTACTAGGATACACATTTCTGCTGTAAGAACCGGAGCTATTTGATAACTAAATGTAAATTGCCATTTAAGCTATCTTGCATCATCTGCACACATTTATATTCACAGAAGAGATCTTCCTTCCACATCTTCTTCTGATCTTTATTAAAAGTGATTTTAATCTTGAAAATCCTTGACCAATGCAGCAGTAGTAACTGGTCTAACACAGAACCACTACAAAGGAGGAAAACAAAAAAAGTCTCACTGATACACAGTATTTTTCAGCAAGAGATTCAATATGAGCCATGCTGCATACGAAATCTGTAGTTAAGGTTGATTAGGCTTCAGATAGTTAGGATATCCTTATAATGTCAATAAATCAGAACAAAATTTTACATAAGAGAGTGACTAAAAGTATTTTGCTGTCACATTAAAGTGCAAAGATGTCTAAAAGCATAGCCACAAGGCTGAGATTCTAATTACTTATGAAGGTGTTAATGTAAATTATGTTTGCCCTTTCAAGCTAAACAATTAAAATTGACAACAGCATTAGTATTGTCGTGAAATTTTGAACAAACAAAAATCACCTAAACTCCTGTAGAAACCCAGCCAGAAAAGAAACCAGAGTTATTAATACCAGTAAGGGAACTAGGAAAGAAGGAAATTGGAATGATTTTAAGGCAAACTCCTCTGGATGGAACATTCTTCAGAGATGGGCTTGATGAATTCAGAAAACTGAACTGAGAAGAAGAAATATAGTAGGTGAAGCTTCTCATGCTGTAAACATTTGTCTCTGTTTAATGCTCAGGGCAAGCCCCACAGAGCAGGATTCCTCTCAGCCCTCTCTCCCCCTCCCCCTTCCCTCCTAAGGGAGGATACAAAGGGGAATGAGGAAGGCAGTGCCTTGCACCCAACTGGAAGTTAAGACTATGAACAAAATTTAATAAGGAACAGAGATAAACAGCGAAAAGGAATATGAAGGGCAGAGGGATGTACAAGCATATACAAAACCAGCTGTCGGATGGGGATGGATTGTGCAGAGCACGTGAGCCAGGCCTGGCCGCACTGAGGTGTGGTCCCAGCAGCAGCACAGCCCCAGTGAGAAAGAAAAGAGCAAGAAGCTCCAACTTCCTGTTGTTTTATAGAGTGTGGCAGGGAAGGGGAGGGAATGCCAGCTGCCCTCTGACCCCTCAGGGTCCTACAGTTACCACCTGTCCATCCCTCCTCAATTTGTTACCTCTTAAACCACAACATTCTTAAATACAGTTGAGCCTTTGGCAGAATCTAAAAATAATTTGTCACTGAAAAGCGGGTTTCTTGTCCTGTACCTACCTACTTCTGGTATCCTGAAAACTTATACTGTATCTTTTATTTAATATCAGATGGAAAAAGCCCAACACATTACCTAGCTATTATATGGCTGAACTTTTAATCATACACAAAAATATCTCCTTTAAAAGGTTAAAAATAAGCTGGGAAACACCATATCATCAAGACTTCGACAACTCAAATTGAAAAGAAGGTATTGTACCTGCATTAATAAGACCAGTATGTTGACAAGTGAAAACTGCCTCAGTGATACTGGAATGCTAATATAGTTATGCAAATTCCAGGCCAGAAGCAGGCTGGGACTGGTTATTTTAGGGTGTATGTGGAAGTTTAGTTTTGTCTACCTACCTGTATATTCACCCAAATTCACCAAAATGGTTTAATGGTTCACTTCTATTACTTTTTATGAAGGTTATGGTTAAAATATATTCACTCTATCACCGTGGACTAAACCTGTGTATAAATATACAGCGGAAGGCTGCCCAGAAATTGCGTGTTTGCACTAACACATCACCTAGCATGGAGATATGCTAAAGTATTCAGTGATTTTGAGCTGCTCAACTGAAAGCAGATAAACTGCCAAAGCAAGCTAAATCAAGAAAGGCATGTATGATTTTCCTTTGTGCATTTAAGACCCAAGCAAACTAAAAAAAAATTAGTTGTATACTTTTTACTACACAAAAGCAGAGGAAACTCACTTTTTGAATGATTAACAAAGCAATTTCCTTCCAGACCTCAGAATATTTCACTTATCTTTATCCAACAACAGCTTGTGTACAAAAAGCCCTATTTCAGTCACTCCAAAGCCTCCTGTTGTCTCTGTACAAAAGTTTACAACAGAATTAAAGTGAGAAGTAGTATTATGGTATTGAAATGCACAATATATAAAAGAAAGATTTTATTATGATTCCCTTGGAATGGTCTGTATTAGTCACAAGTAAAACAAACTGAGTTACATGTCCTGTATCCACTTAAGACACAAATCATGCATTCTGCAGTATAGTATAGTGTATATATTTCATTCTGTGTTAGAATTCTGAAATACTTTATAAATTTAATCCACTTTCCTGGTATTTCCTGTCTAAAAATATCCTGGAGGTTAGGCTTATGTTTATATGTATGTGCTATTTAAAAAAACAGACTCAGAGAAATAAATCAAATATTCAAAAAAAAGTATTTATTTTTTTTACTTTAGAACTTCATACTGAAATTTAGAGAAATCTAACTTTGAACAAAAGAAGATAAACAAAGGTTAACAAGAATCTTTCTTTTTTTCCCTGAAAGGCATGTAATAAAGAGAGGCAAGCTCACTTTAAAGCCTACATTATGACCCAATATTCTCTTTCGTGAGATTAAAAGTAATACAAACTGATGTTTGTAAAGTAAATAAGAAAATTTCCCCATTCAAAGTAATTTAAAGAAGACCATGCCTGCCTATCCTTCAGCTTCCCACAATATTCATGTTTGCTTATTATAATCATACTAGAAGACAACATGAACACTCGAAAATAAATCCTTGAATTTTTTATGAAAAGAGACTAGTGGATGGAAAAATGCCCACCAAATGAAAGAGAAGATGGACTCAGCCAGGGTACAGTATTTTCCATAATCAACACCAACATAATCTCAATCCCATCAACGTGTAAGTTGTTTCAGACACCAAACAAATGTTGTTCTTAGTTAACTGGAGTGTTAGGGAAAATACAGGATAATTAGGATCACTGAATGTGAGGGGACAGAAATCTGAAGGAAGCCTTGCTTTGCTAACTACATAGCCCAACAAAAAGGAGGCAGCCATTAGCAGAAAACATACAGTGAAACTCATGCAGATTTTATTATCTATTTCAACAGACCCCATAAATGATATAGCATGGCCAACCACAGAGGGAACAAAAGAAGTAATAAAACCACTCACTGCAGGTGACACAACAGAAGAAAAGGCACACTGGTCCAAAACCACAATAACATAAGGAGATATCAACCATGCCCCATATCCCAACATAGCCAGGCACAAACCAATCCAACAAATACTGGAAAGATACATTACCCAATCCATTACCCTTGACTCCACAAAACTTCTCACAACCCCTCCTGCAGCAGCAACTCCCAACAACAGCAGCAGCGGCGGCGGCAGCAGCAGCATCAACTCCTGGCAGCAGAGGCAACTCCCAGCAGTGGATCCCAATAAGGCGCTCTGTTGGCCTTTTATCTCCACCCTCTAATCACCACCTAAATGGCAGCTATTTCTCATCATTTCAGGGTGTGCTAGGCCTGGACTCCCCTCCTGGATGGCCCTCTCACAACCGCGGGGGCCCATCCCTCACATCAAGGTCTGGCATGGCACGTGTCCCCACCACTCAATGCCTACTGGGTTGCAGCCAGCAGCAGAGCTAAAAGATCTTCTTCGTGGCAAACACAGAGGCCAACCCAGTCTTGCCCTTGATTACAACAGGAGGCACCTGGGCAGCCTTAGCCCCTTTTACCTGGTTGTGAAATTCATCTAGGTGTTGTTTACTTCAGGGCTCAGACCCCAGCACTTCAAGCCATGATTCAGTAATTCCCATGACTATAGAACAATTTGGTTTGTGCAAGTTGTCTGAGTGAATCAAATTGTCTTGGACTTTTTGTTCTCTGGTATGTTAACAAAACCTGTGACAATGGACCTTCATGCAATGTACACAAAGAAATACACGATCTTTTTTGGCTTTCTTGGTTTCAAAATGTTGCTGAAATGCAAAGGCACAGATGTTTCACCAAGTACTAATAATTATACCTTTAAACTTTAAGTCAAAATTATCAGCACAAGAATTTTTATCTAAGCTTAGAGAAAAACAGAAGACAGCATTAAGGTAGTGTTAGGTGAAGAGGAAAAGAAAACCACAATATGTGGTTAAAATATTATACAGAGAATACATATATATTATATACTATACAATCTCTATATATTTATATTGAACACTTTGTTTAATATAAATATATTTCAAATATATATATCTATATAACATACAGAGTGGCAGGACTTAAAAAACAAATGCAATGCACATCTCTTTCTACCAATGAGTGACCTGCACAATGTATTTTGGCTATTGGCAGAATGCAGTGATCTGTAGATATTTATCTATATACACACATACATAGAGATATGTATGTGTGTAAATGAAGGTATACCAGGCAAAAATTACCCATGAATCAAAAATACCCCCCCATTATTTTATAAGGTACTCAATTGCAAGATGTACAAAGAATTAGAGAAAAAGAAAGACAATCTATATTAACATCTAATTACAGCAGTAAAGATGTAGCCAGGGTAAAGCAAATTTAAATTAAAAATGTTTTGTGGCCAGTGCCTGCAGGAAGTATAAAATGAAGCAAATGATAAATATCAATAAGGTGATGTAAATAAACGCTGATAATTATAACCCTATGTCCCAGAGTAGTATCTTCCATGAAAAAAAATCTCAAAAGGTATTAATATGATGCAGACCTGCCTAATCATAAAAGCCAATTTCTCAATAAAATACGAGATATTATCCCGGGATAACAATTTGGATGCTAAGAGGACAGACGGGCTTCAGTGTCAAAAATGTTTCAGTTGAGAAATGACATCAAAAGAGAGACAAAGAATGACATCCAAACACAAGCAAATAACAGTAATATATTTTGAAAAACTCCGGCCATAACAAAATCATCCTAAACATTGATACTTCGTAAATGAAAACTAAATTTCAGTTGCTGCAACAGCTGTAGGATTTCATAAGTAAAGCTGTCAATATATTATCTAAAGCACCTAAAATGGAGACAGAAAAACTCAGTAAGAAAGATGCAGTATATCTATGCTTCTGAAACATAAAGTCTCCCAGTGTTTTGTTGTAATTTACAGCTCTTTCTGTTGGATTCCTCTAAAGATTTCAAAAGAGACCCCAGATGTAACCTCATGGCTGTCATGTGAGGCTCTGCTGGAATAAAAACCTGTGTTACATCAATCTTTTCATATGATCCAAAAGACCAAAACACTTCAGAATGTGTCACAAATGCCCAGAATGTGAAGAAAAAAAAACCCCCAAAAAACCAGAAAAAAACAGAGTAGCAAAATTAAGAAAAATCTGAGAACTACTCCTGATGAAAACAATGATTCTTTTTAAAAACGTAATAACCAAAACCTTTGGGTTATGCAGCATCAGCTACATTTGATAGTACTTGTAGAGGCTTTTCTAGTCTGTTCTTAAGATAGATAGTGACTGGAGATGCCACTGCACCTTATCCAGGTATTTCCAGTGCTTTTCTAATTCTTTTCTAATTCATGACTTTGCTGCAACACAAGTCCATTATTTCCTGGTTTCTGCTACTGCAGCTGTGAAGAACAGACTATTTCCTTCTCTTTCACAGCATCTTTTTACATTCTTGAAGAGTGTCGATTCCCCTGTGAGACTAAAAAAGGCTAAAGAAAACATTTAATCCTTCTTCATGTTCTTTCAAGCCCTGATCCTTTTCTCTGAGCTCATTTGTAGGTCTTTCTGAAAGAAGAAAGTATCTCTAGAAAGGCTAGACGCACAGGTACTTTTTCACAGAAACATTATTTCCAATTTCTTGCAGAGCATCTTTCTGTTTTATTTTATTCTAATACATTCTGTACAATTCTTCTAATATTGCTGACCTTCATTCTCTTTCCTGGGATGTTTTAACTTCCTGATGTTTATGTAAATTAATGTTCCTCAAGCCACCATTTCTATTTCTACCTCCATGAAGTTAATTATTCCTATGTGCTGCACTTTGCACTTGTCTCTCTCAAAATTCATCCTGGTTTTTTTACATCATTTCCTAAATTAGCCAAATCACTTTGAATTTTAATCTTGTTTTCTCCTATCCTTGCAGCTTTCTCCAGGTTTGTTTCAACTACAAATTTGTTTATTTTAACTAAGTTTATTTTACATTGCATTTTTATTTCAACCCAGCCATTAATACTAATAAAGAACAGTGTACATCCAGAATGATGGGGTTTTTCTTGAAAATGAATTGGACATTGCCTTCTCTTTTGAGAAGGTTCTGTAAATGTAGTGTGTTTTTTTTCCATCAAGAGTTGCATCTGTGCTATAATGCCAATCAATAGAAAATGTCCTTTCTTTGAGAATGTCATCTGAGGCACTTTCAGAAGCACTATTTAAGGTCAAGATCTGTCATATATGCTGCTGGTTTCCTCTCCCTGAAGCTTTTTAGCTGGTAACAAAATGTTCTTGGCAAATCCATGTTGGATGTCACTAGTTTGCAGGTGCTTACAAATAGCTTCACTACTTTAACGTATTTCAAGGAATTTTAATTTCGCAGAGTAGCCTGTAACTGATCCCCTTTTTTTTTTTTTTTTTTTTTTTAAGGTAAGCAATGCATTTACACATTTTTAACTGTTAGCATTTAATTTCCTTGAGTTTCTGAAAATAACTACTGTTATTAGGCAATCTGAAGACATACGACTGATTAAATACTTTTAAAGTTTTTTCTTACATTTTTCCTCCTAGTCTACGCTGCAAGTCCCTTTTTTACCAGAATTAGTTTTGCCAGCTACTAAACATACTATTTAGATATTTTTGGAAATCACTGATGAAAATAAAATTATTCAGCATTCTGGGTGCCTTCTGTTTCTAGTTTTTCCTCCCACCAAGTTATAGATCTATACTTTCCTTGAAATCTTTTTTTCTGGTCATGTCCAATAATACATGTGTATTGCAATACAATGTCTTGCTTTCCTTGATATCTTCTTGCAAGTTGCATTGCATTTTCCAGTCTAATCTTCCTGATTTTGTCTTTACAAAAACTACGCTAATCTGTAATGTTTGTCTGGGGCTTTTTTTAGTTTGTACTAGAAACTGTTTACCTTTATTTACATATTTTAAAGTAAACTACAAGCTTGTGATTTCTGCACTTACACTTCACTTGTATTAGAATAATTTGCTTTCAATTCCTTAAATATCTGTCAGCTTTCCTTAATTACTTTTGACCTCAGATTGGCCCATTATACTCCAAGTTTATTATTTTCCACTAATAAAACTACAGTTCTCAAAACTTTTAATTATTATTTAGAGAATTTCAGTGGACCTGTTTTTTCAGCCTAGATCTCAAACTTCATCTTTTGTATAAGTTAACATCTCCTCTCTTATTCTTCTACTTGACTTTCCTGAATATGAATAGCATCATAGAATAATTTAGGTTGCAAGGGACCTCTAGAAGCTATCTGATCCAACCTGTCGCTTCGAACTGAGCCTGGTTTGATGCTAATAAAACATTGTCATTTACAATACTACTGAAGCATCCAAGTTTTTCTGCTCTGGTAATTAAAACATCATCTTAATCTTGAATTATAACATCCAGATCAAAAACTTCTCTTGCAAGATAATATAGGAGACTGACATCATAAATATTGACTCATAGAAATTAATTAAAATCCCAAATAACTATGTTTGAATATTTAGAACAGTTTTGTTGGAATTAAGCAGGTCGAATTTGTGCTTGAAACTCTCAGTTTGACTATTGGCTTGCTTGTGGCAAGGCTATTGTCTTCTCTGAAAAGGGCATGTGAGGCGTAAATAGTTGGTTCCAAGACCAAGACTGCTGGAGAAAATAATTCTTGACAATCTTTGGATGGGCTTCACCTTGCAGAAAAAAGTATAATGGACAACGAATAAGCATTGTAAGACTACTCTCAAGATTGAGAATTAATTTCAAGTGTAAACAGAAGTGAAGTGAAAGATCTGATCGCAGCTCCCAGATCCTTCCCCTTGCCCTTTGCCAGTGATTATTTAGTAAGAACTATTTTGGTGTATGCAGAAAGCAATTCATCCATACCGCTATATTCTACATTGTTCTAGTAAGTTTAGCTTATTGTCTTAAAAACTTACATTTTATTTGAATTTCACCTTCATTTTCTAAGGAAACTAGGTTCTGGATGGCACCTGCCTTGCTATTTTTGAAGGTACTCCTTGACTGCAATTAATTTTTTATTGTCATTCCTTTCCTTGCCCCCACACAGAAGGCGGCATTTTTGCTAAGGGTTGCATGGAAGAAAAAAAAATAAAATCACATAGGCTCAGTACCTCATGGGAAGGTGAAGGAATATGTTTTCTTTAACATAAATTCAACAGTGAGAGGTAATCTCAGAGTGGTCAAAAGAGGAAAAAACACAAGGTGAATTTTTATCTTACATTAGTTATTCAAAAAAGCAAAACCAGAAAGGCAGTTCAGTGCTACCTTCTAGGCAATTCTCTTAGAGAAAGATCAGAACAAAGTTTTCCCAAGAAGAAAAAAAAAAAAAAAAAGACTACTTAAAGCAAGGTAGAACCAAGGAATTGTGTTCATCTGACATTAATAGGAAAACCTGTAGAAATCATATAGAAATACTGACATGTAAGAGCTGTAAACACGCTAAAGATTCAAGTAGAAAAGCAGATTTCTAAATGCGATCTCAGGAAAGAAAGAAAATTCAAGAAAGGCTTTTAATTGTGTCAATGAATTCAGATACCACTTAAATTTGAGAGGATGCCAGGACTTCTCAAATGTAGTTGATACTGCACTACACTAAAATATGGAATACAATGTCTCTTGCTTTTTTATGGAAAGATCTGTTGACTGTTAGAATGATAGAACTTAATTCCACCAAACAGTAGCTACATGAAACTATTTAGGGAATGGTAAATCACTGTTACTGAAAAAAATTGCTGAAATAGATGTGTTGTGATTCAATAAGCGTGAACACGATTTTAGCAGTTGTACTTTTTCTTCTGTGTTGCAGACGGCTGCATGAGGGACAGAACACAGTACGCACCAATATGATGCTCTGAATGTTCCAACTTTATTATCTAACAGCGAGGCTTTTTATAACACTTCTGTTGTTGTACACACGCCCCGCTCAAAGCCAATTGGTAACATACAGTATACACGCGAGGCACACACGGGGCACTGTTTCCTCCAATTGGCCATGTCTTATCTATCTTACACAGCCAGATCCGTCTCCCACATTCTGCTCTCACGGCACGGTTCCTCCCCTCTGGATATTTTCCCACAACACCTCCCCCTCTTTTTAACTAAAAGGCCGTGTTTGCCATCCGCTGCAGGGCCCTTGCAGACAGGAAAGCAAACATGGCACAAACACCATTACGCATATGATGTACCAAGAATCTGAACCGGCCGCCTACCCCATGTTGTGTGGTCATTCAGTGTCACCAGTGTAAGTCACTCCGATAAG
>VWZK01011612.1:4410-49532 GCA_013396935.1 Baryphthengus martii | reverse complement strand
AATGAGCTGCTCCATCATCTTCCCAGGGAACTTGCCTTGAAAACTGGCAGAGGTTCAGTGCCCTGCCCTATGAGCTGCAGCCACCTGTGTCACACACCAGGGCACCCACAAGCACTGGTTGCTCGCTCTGTGCTCTGTGGGCAGCAACCGGTTGCTGCCCTCCTGGAGGCTTCTTATAGCCTCATGGCCTGATCAATGGTGGGTGGTGCTGGCTCCACCCAGGCTCTCTCAGCAGCCTGCCCACCAACTGACAGTGCCGGTACAAGCTGAGAGCTTTTCCCGGCTTCAAAAAGCCCCCAAAAAAGAGCTTTTCGATGGCTCTTTTTGCTGCAGATCTCTTCCCCAGTGCAGTCTTACCTGCCCTGAAGCTGGTCTCCACAGCAATGACCATTTGACACATTAGTAGATCGTTTAATTAAGATTCTGCCAGAGCTGATGAGAAGTGCAAGAAGCCTAAAGCTATCTGATCCAGGGCCTGCTCTCTCTAACTTTTATTCAGAAAGTGAGTGGCAGGCAATGAATTGCCGGAAGAAGCCCCAACTCTTCCACTAGGCACTGTTTCTAATCTTCAAAACAAGAAACAAAATCAGTACTGGCCTCATGCCCAGTCTAACCATAATAAGGGATAAGAGAGGAACAGGGTTAGAAATCAGGATGTAGAGGGTTACTGAAATAACCCAACAGAGTAGGGTTGGGAACAGTGTAAACCTTCTGAAGAACACCTTGTCCTGGAGTAGAGGTCTCAAAACCCATTCAAACTGATAGATCCAGCAGGAATTTTGTGATCCCTAGTCCAGATGCACATCCCCATACCAGAGCTAGGCTTACACATGCGCTAGTCCCTCTTTTCTTACATTTTTGTGGTGGGGTCAAATGCAGGAGCATTTCATGCCGAGACCCAACAAAGTCCCTGTCAAGGTCGATGGTGGACCTACTGTGCAATGCAACAGGGACTTGTTGCTCAGCCCACCTAAATTGTCTCTAAATCACCTATCAAAATATTTAGGGGATTTGATCCTTGATATAAGCTCTCTGAAAGACCCGAGCATACACTACTGCCTAGATCGTGCTTCAGACTCATCAAACAGCTTTACTGTACAATAGTGGTGACTAGAAGCATGGAAAACTCTGCCATCATCATACAGTGACTGCAAGAAACGGAGCAAGACATACACCTGCACTTACACAGTTCAGGCTTTCGTAGTCTATCACCTATTGTGACTCCCTCTGCCAAAGCATGTTCTTTAGTTGCTCTAACGTTTCAAACATCTGAGTTTGTTATATGGTCTACTTTTTAATTATTAGTTTTCTTTTCTCAGGTATATTAAAACATACTTATAAGTGCATCATATTAAATTATCACTAAAAACACCTTTTATATTAATCTGATAATCACAGATTGCGAACATGAAGTAGCATAGCCAGGCTGTGAAGTCTCCCTCCTTGGAGATATTCAAAAGCTATCTGGACTCTCTCCAGGGCGACTTGCTCTCAGTGGGCCTGCCTGAACAGGGGAGTTGGACCAGATGACATCCAGAAGTCTCTTCCAGCTTCAACCATTCTGGGATTCTGTTCTAAAAATCAGATTCCATTTAGGCTTCATCTTTAGGAATATTTTGTTATGTTTTCTGGGTACCTCTTTGGTAATAGCACCAGTGAGACACAAAATACTTGATTTTCTTCAAGGACAGGGAGTTGCATTCTACAGACACATCACTTTCCATTTTCTGTGCCTAGTTCCTGTTTTAGCTGGTGAGTACAATGTGTTCAGCTGAATTTTAGTGAAGAACTAAATAATTTTACTTTAGAAAATCTTTTCCAAATGCACTTTTTTTGCCTAAACTTCTCATTTATTCTGATGTACTTTACCAGTCTCTTTTTTTTCTTTTTTACAAAATGACCATTCTAAAGCATTCCATGGCTTTTCTCAGTAGATTAAAATGTGCCAGGCCTGCCTAGATGTTATACATCAGCTATTTTTTATGAGTTTGTTTGTGTATATGGGTTTTTTTGCTTTTAGAATGTGAGTTATTGTTTTTGTCAATCTGTTCTTCCAGTGCTAGACTTGAATTTTAAAAGAATAATGTAAATTGGCATAAACTTAAGCTGTTCTACTTACTACCTCCAAACAGAAAATGAAATAGCACTTACTTTTCTTTACCACAATTTACAGTCTTAAAAATGGTTTCATTTTCATAATTGTGTATGTACAAATACTGTGTGTATCATATTGATATATATTAGTATGTATTCATACTGATGTTTATATATGTATATATGCAGAAAATTATAATATGACTTAGGCATTTCATGTGAAGGATTTAGAGCTAGTTTTGCTGTATGAATGAGAACAGCTGATTACAAATAATGCAAAACTGTGAAATCTCATGTATGTGATTTCATGTTAGTGACATGTCCTTATTTTAATGTTCAGTTCCTCACGAGAGGGACTTTATTTTATAACACATCTTTGATTCTCTTCTTCTTTTTAGTCTTGTCTATGTTTTACGCAAATCTGAATGACAAATGTCTGAACATCAGGAAACACTGTGAAGGTGAATGAGCACTGCCATGGGTCACTTAAGAGAGACTGTGGAATCTTCATATGTACATGATCCTGAGCAGCAATCCCCAGAGATCTCTTCTAACCTCAATCATTCTGTGATTCTGTGAACCAGCTTGTGATTCCCAACTTCTTGCTTACTGCAGCTACATGCTAGAAACAATTCACTGAGGATGCATACCAGGAACACTTTTAGTTCTTCCAGATCCCAGAGTCGTAGTGGAAAGGCAGGACACTCACAAATTCCCAGGTTGAGAAGCTGTGTCATTGTACCCCAGGAGAGAAGCAGTTAGAGCAGACTACACAGGAGAGTAAAATATTTGGCGATAATCAAAGGACATGCAGAAAGGAAAACCTTGCTTTCATGAGCCTACGCAAATGACTCAAGCTGTTGTCATATGGAAAGCAACAACTCCGGGGAAGAAGATCTGTTGAGACTAAATTCCCCCTTCTTCACACCTGCCAGTGAAGGAACTTCATCACTGGTACTCTTTCCTTGGTTAAAATCGTGTTCTCTGTTCTCTGTGCCACTGAGTAGCAACAGCATTTTTTCTTTATCATACTGCTTACCTTTAGCTAATCATAGAATCATAGAATGCATTGGGCTGGAAGGTATCTTTAGAGGTCATCTGAGCCCCATCAAGCCTGATCTTGAATGTTTCCAGGGATGGGGCCTCCACCACCTAATATATGAAATGCTTTGAATGTTGGTGGTGAAAAGCTTCAGCTAAGAGATGGAGGTGGGGGCCTCACTTTGTGAACACTGCGCAGTTTGTGAGAGGAAGGAGTTGAGTTCAGAAAATCTGGGTCTTTATCCACTTGACAACTTTTCATCTCTCTGTGTCTTTCAGGTTCAACACTGAAGGTTATAGGCTAAATTCACCCAAAAGCTGATATTCAAATAGAAAGATTTCTGCATTAATAAATCTCTTATAGATCAACAAAATCAAATACTGGACTAGTGATAGACCAGTCATGTCGCTGCTTGGCTTCTGAACATTAAATAGAGGATGAGAGCAACCAGCCCTTAATGCAAGATGAGGCAGGAAGGTCAGAATGAAGAGAGAGAAAAAGAGATGGTGGAGCCTGTCTTGTGCATCTGGTGGTAAAGAAAGCGGATGACTGCTTTTAAGGGCCTGCAGTCTGTTTTAACTGCAACTACAAAAAAAGCATTAGACTTTTAGGTACAAAAAAAAAAAAAGGTTGTTTAATGGCAAAATGGTTAATATTGTAACAAAGTCAGCAGAAAGTAATTTGCGAGCTTTTGAAGTTCTGTGACTTAAATTCAGAATGTGAATAAAATGCAAAAGGAAGGAAGAAGTCAATCCTGTTCCTAAGCATAACTTTCAACATATGCTGAAAAGCAATATTCCCCACATCCAAAGAACTACATTGATACCTATGTGAACAGCCTGCTAGCAGGTAATCATCCCATACCAAATAAAAGGCAGCTTTGCACGTCTGTGTATAAATGCAGAGTACTGTTTCCTTCAAGATACGTTTCACATTACTCCAATATGAGACACTTTCCAATGTGAGATATAGCAACAGAAGGCCTTCCAGACACCTCACAGCCAGTCAATGCTGCCCTTTTCTAAGTCTACCCTGAAAGTTAGCTTTAGGAGAACAAGTGAAGGGCACAACCATGTGCATGATGCAATTCAACTGCCAGATAGAAGATGATGAACATCACAGATGTGGGTTTTCACCAAGATGCTTCTGATCTAAACATTTGGATTGAATCAGTGATGCTAGAAGGCCAGCCTAAGGCATCAAACACTTCAGTTATTACTGGAAAGAAAACCAGTTTCACTATGTTTACATGTTTGCTTTTTCCTTAGTAAAGCAATTTTCCAGATTTCTCAGACGTGTTTGCAAGTATCCCCTGATATAACATCAAAGACAGACATCTTAAATCTGATGGTTGCAGTGATGAAGTTATGTAATAAAGATCAGAACTGTCAATTCATTTAATTATCCTTTTGCATGTGAGCATAAATTCTTTTTAAATGGCTGCTTTGTTATTTTGGGCTTTTTGCTTTCACTGGTCAAGCAGTGTTTATGAAAAGCTGCTACTTGTCCTCTCCTTTTCTTACATATGTTATTCTAAACTTAGGAGTTCAGGAGACAGCACAGGTTTTTTAATCTTTAAGTAAATCTGTGAGACATTTGCAGTGAAAGTGTACATAATTCTTGAGGGTGGCATTTGAAAACATAATTTGTTTTTATACAAATGGTAGTAGGTGGCCAGATTTTGTATTACTGGAATGGTAGTTTTCAGTACCTCTTATGAACCTGCAATAATTTAGATCAACACCTTCAGGCTTTGAGTTTGACCTGTACCTTCAGTCTTGATCTATATCTTACTTTGGGATTCAGGACTGTGCTTGAGCCCAAACTCCCTAATTGTGCTTGGTGCCTATAAATTAGCACTCACTTTGCAGAGAGCAAAAATGTTGAGGCACAGGCTGCAGGCTGCTGTGGGGGAACCAGCCCACGCATGGTTTTGGCCCTGAAGCAGGGAGGAGATATTCCCCCTTCAGACTGCTCAGCTTTGAGAGCTGGAGTCCATAATCAGACATAGATATTTTAAAAAGTCAGTGTGCATCCTGGTAATCATAATTCCCCTCTGAAAGTGAACATTTCTCTTTTTGCAACAGAAAGCATAAAATTTATTCATTCTTCCTTTTTACTGTGTTCTTAGTGTTGGGGCTTAGCTAAGGATGGTTCTCTTGGTTTACAAGAAAGCCCAATTTTTTGAGGGTTTTGTTTGTTTGTTTACAGGCTGTTTTCCCCATTCCCTGCATGTATTCTGCTATCAAACAGGCAGAGATCAATAGTGTGTTTTGGTGTCTGAAGTCCAAAATCAGTAGCAGACCAGTTTGAGACTTTTCTATGCTAAATGCAGTCTAGGGAAAGGAGTTACGTCTCTAGGCAGCCAAAGTGTCTTCCTGGTCTTTAAAATGTACAAGTAAGGTTTTCCTAAAGAGATCATAATTTATTAACTGGACAGAAGGTGTCTTGAAAAGTAGAAATTTACGGTTGATATTCTACTTTACTTGTTTTTTTTCATTTAAAAAAAAAAAAAAAGAAGTCTAACAACCTGGAATTTACAAGCATTACAGTTGTGGCAAACGGTGTCTTTCTGCAGCACCAGTTCAGAGAACTAAGGATGGTAATTTGACCAAAATCCATTTTTATGTTTTTTCTCTTTCAGCAGACTGTCATATACAATTAGAATAAAAAGAGAAAAAGAAAAAAAAAATTAAAATTCTATTCTTCCAGGCCTAAACCTACAACTAGTGGAGCGAACAAGAGTAGAATAAATATTCACATATCTCTCCTTTTTTAGAGAAAATGATGGACATTTGAGGGGTTCTTCCTGCATTACATTTGTTACTTGGTTTGAGGATTTTATGAAGAAGTAATAAGAAACTTGGCACTGATTTCTTTTGATTCTCAAGTGCTGGATCCATCCAGAAAAATCATTCATGAATGGCCATTTTAGACAAGGACTTGCATATCAAGTGTAGTTCATGTTAACAAATACCTACATTTTGCTTTTTCCTCAAATGACCAAGGCCATTATATCCACCTTCTAGGGAGGAGTTACAAGCATAAATAATAGTATCCAACCAATCACGGCTTTTAAGAGGAAGAGTGGTGCTCCCTGTTTACAGTGTAGGAATGTGGTGTAAATTGTTGAATACATACAAATGTTAATAGTAGGTAGCCTGAGTTCTAGGCATAGCTTAGCTTTTGTGGACTCAAATCCATCTCTACTACCTTCCAAAATTCACAGATTGACATTTGGGTATAGCACTTTACGTAAAGAGCAGCTTGGGCAGAAATAAGACTATGTGAGTCCTACCCAAAAAGTCAAAAATCACTTTAGCCAAAATCGCTGTGTTTTCTGTTTTCTTACTATCTGAATTTTAAGTAGTATCTATTTAGAGATTATTAAAATCCTGATGGGCAAAATTATGAGCATTTAACAAACAGTGGGCTTGTAGGATAAGACTACTTGATCATTAAAGTGATTGTGATTGACAGTTTAGAAATTACAGATAAGAAGATCTTTATTAGCCTATGAGATTCAATGTTAGCTGGATAGCTAACACTGAAACCCTAAGATTTCTTTGAAGATTCCTTCTTTGCCCCTGGTGACATGTGTTCTACCCATAAATAAGTGTTTTCCTTTCAGGCATCTTTGCTGTCAGAGATTAAAGCTGCAAGTGACCCCTGAGAATAGCATTTGTTTTTTCACAGAAGTGCTGTATTTTGGTGGGATTGTCTCTGCAGGAGGGCTGAAAAGGAAGGCTTCAGCAACTGTGAGTACTGACTCTGCCCTAAAACCCGTGCAATGTTGAAGTCCTTGCCAGAGCACACAGGTCCTTACCAGAGTAAGCTGGATTCTGAGGGAAGGAAGCATCAGGGTCCTTGTTTCTTTGGAGCTGTCTCCAGGACTGACTAGCACAGTTGCTATAGGAAGGAGCTGGAAACTTTCTTTGTTATTTTAAATTCAGAAGTCTTAATGCAGTAACTTGTTATCCTCGAGAATGAAGAAAATTACATCACAAGGAAGACAAGTTTGCAGTACTTTGAAAAGCACAGATGACCACACAGGAAGAAAATGTCTGCTAAGACTAATAGAACAAGAAAAAATGATACTTGATCCTAATATGTTTTACAACTTTAAAATAGTGGTAGCAAAAATGCTAACAAAGATATTACTGAAACATAGTATTAGGGCCTTTTATCCTATGGATGCCATCTCTAATGGTAGTCTCTCTCCTCAAAGAGAGGAGAATGCAGAACACATGCTTTTTTTCCCCCTCAGATCTACACAACTGGTGTTCTAGTTAAAGAGTATCAAGAAACAGGAAATGTTTCAGGAGAAGGAAGTAAATACACAGAAAAGATCCTTTGCCTTCTCTTTCCCTCTGTCTTAATTCTTTTCTCCTTTACTTCTGTCATTCCTTTATAAAGGGAGGAACAAAATTACTCAGTTATAAGCATACATAGGTGGGTAATATTTTAATTTATTTGGTAGACAGGATGTCTAGATAAAGAAAACCCACATACAGGGTGCACTGAATTCATCATACTGTGAGTGTGGGACTAGGGTTAAAGGGATAGTCCTTCGGCCTCTAATAGGTTTGGGCTCCTTGAAACAAGAGGGCAAACATCTCATGGTTAATGTAATCAGAAGAGGCCAATTCAGTTTCCACTGCAGACATAAGAAGGTGGATGGATGCATTCCACTAAACTGCCAAAGAGGCAGGGGTTTTTTTTTGGTCAAAACAGCATGGAAAATTAGAGACAGGAAAAGCTCTGAAGCAACACTGGGGCTGCATGTTCAAAAATGAAAATTTTAAGCAAGAAGAGCAATATTTGTAAAGTCAAGTAGAGAGTGTCTAGTTACAAGAATAGTTGAGAGACAGACAAATAACAGGATATGGCTGGTAGAATAAACAGGCAAGGAGTCTACAGGCGTTTCCATGAGTCACTACTGGGCTACATACAGCAACCAAAGCGTCACTGAGAAATGATTCAAGGAGATGCAAGGGAAGTGGATGCAGAAGAAATAAAAAGGAGGGTTAAAGCATTGTAAGGCTGAGGAGACAGGGCAATGGATGAGGTGGAATGATGTCATGGAGAGATACCTTTCTTGGCCAGACATGTGGAAAATCGAGGTGCACAGATTATAGTTCTGTTTATGATCTGCTGCCAGCAACTGCTTGTTTACAGCACTGAGGTTTAAGATGACAGCTGCACCTTAATATGACAGGAAACCTTATTTCACAGTAAGTCTGACTGATCTGGCAAGGGATTGCATCTGGTAGCAATGGAGGTCTGAAGAGACTTTTTAAATCTAGTACACATCTGAAAAATGCCAAAGTGGAAAAGGAAGAATAGATCTTTCTTTTTCAGATTTATGGTAGTGAAAATGAAAGATCATTTTTTCCCAAGAACCGTTGCTAGATACTGATGGAGGTAAATAAAATCAAACGGGCAATTTGGAAATCAAATCATATTTTAAAATGAGGGATTGGGTTTTATCCTCACCAAAAGTAAAAGCTGGAATGACCCTGAGCCTACTGTCACCCTGTAAGTGCCTGAAATGAAATAACCAGTTTTCTGACTGAATGGCTATCCCCATGGCAATAGGAGAGGATCTTGCACATTAAAGACTGAAAGGAATGAATAGATGAGAAGGAAGCACACTAGATCCTGACACAGTCCAAGGTACAGCATGTATCCTTAGAACTGAGCTGTGAAGGATACATGCAGAAGGAACAGTCCCTGTATTTTCAGGGTTTATCAGTAATATGAGACAGGACTGCAAGTCAGGCAAGGACAAAAAGAACCCTTGTTAATTTTAGAAGCACTAGGATTATTGTGTCTGGAGCATTAAAGGTGCATTATTTAATGGATGTCTAAAAGTTTTGTTAACTCCTCTTCAGTTACATTTATTTCCTACTCCATGGCTCAAACACAGCTCTGGATAGTTACCAGGATAAACTTTAACGCCAACAGGAGCTGTGCCTATTTATTCCAGGGTTGGAAGGAGCTCTCTAGCTCCAGCTCTGAACTGAATAACCCTTGCAAATCTGCAGCAGACCTCTATATGAATTTCTGATTTATTTATTTTTCAGTTCTGCTGTAAAGCAGGAAATGAGAAATAAAAATGTCACCGGCACCAACCAAATTCTACATTCTTATTTTGGCAAGAACAACAACAAAAAAAAGATGTTCTGACACAGAATGTTCCCATTTGGCACAAACAAAACCATTAAGGTATTTGAAAGAGAAGCCAAAGAAAGAAATCATCAGCTTCATAAAATATGATGTGGCATTTCATGCCTTTTCTCCATAGGTTCAGGGATCAGATTTCTGACCCAAGTTATAGCTGGCTGAATCCTCCTCTCTCCAGCGTGCCCCATATCCTCACAGAGCTCCTCACTCTGCTGTCTAGTGGGACAATTCTACGTTGAGCTTTCTCTCTTATCACTGTTAATATTATTACGTTCCATTAGAAAAAATGGACATATATATATATATTCTTTATATCACAGAGTGTGAAAGAAGGCAGCTTGTTTGCTTGGTTTACACCAGCAAAGTAAGAGGACAGGTTTTAGTTCCCAGAAGCAAAAAATGGAACTGAACTTGTATCTCTAATATCCTGCATATTCTTGAAAAATCCTGAAAAGCTCTGTTTCTAGAGCCCTAGTGTGACTGAGGAACATTATTCCATTTTCTTTCATTCTGGTTTTGTGTCTGGTTCTTAAAGCCAACAAACCAGTTTACTTAAAACCAAATACAGCTGGACCAAATTTGTTATTTAGATTCAGACAGATGGAAACCCTAGTTTCACCAATAACTATTATTCACTAGAAAAAAGTCTACCCAGCTAGTGCTGAGAGGGAGTAAAGTCTCCCCAGATGATCTTTACAAATCTCTCCATGCTTATATTCAGTGGGAAACACTCTGATCCCTCCCCACCGAAGTCTTTTGCACAACAGAAAAAAAGGAAAGGGAAGATGATGGATTTTCTTCTCCTGTAAGCAAAAGTGTCCTCTGGAGTAATTTATTTCCCCTGATGCTTTTAGCTCTTTCACTGTTACCAAAGCTAGAGTATGCCACCCTGCCACAGGGTCAGGCGAGAGTTCTGATAGGGTATCTCATATTCACTGAACCATCCTAAATTTACATGCATTTATAGAAACAAAAAACTGAAGCAATAAAGCAATAATCAGCCTGGTCCTAATTTCCTCCACAGATAGTACAGTTATTTAAAGGCAGAGACTGGAAATAATCAATTTTAGTAGTGCTATATGACATCTTTGGAAACCTCAGTGGAAAGAGCCATTCCCCAGCAATCCATAGTTTCAGGGATCAGTATGGACGTATATTTTAAATTGCTACGCAGGATCTGAAACGAGAACTGTAGGTGAAAGAGATTCTACAGGGCTCGACCCTGATGGGGTGGGCCTTGATGAGACACGGCTGTGTGTCTGAGGAGGGGGGTAATCAAAGTTGGTAACAAGGTGCATGTGTTCAGGGCGGTACCCAATAGCACGTGGGTTGTTTACTAGGATATAAGCACAAGAGTGGTAACAATAAAGGTTGGTGCTCTCTCTGGCATGTGATTGGATGGACCTTGTGTGATCATTCTCCACAGAGAACTTAGAAATCAGAGTGATCAATTTATTTCAGGTGGCCTTTGGTTTGTGAAGGTTTTTCACTGAAAGAAGTTTAGCTACAGGAGAGATCACAACTAGCTACCTTTGCAAGCTTTCTGTCACTGCATAAATACAATGCATAAAGAATGTTAAGGTTACAAAGTCAAACAGTCTAACAGAAGGAAAAAGCAATTTCACAGAATCACAAGATAATGCAGGTGGGAAGAAACCCCAGGAGACTGCTAGTCCCACCTCCTGTTTAAGGAAGGGTCATCTAGGGGGTCAGACCAGGTTGCTCATGGTTTTATCCAGGTGGGTCCTGAAAATGTGCAGTCTCCAGGAAACCTGGTATGCTGCTGGGCTGTCCTCACAGTGTAAAAGTTTTTCTTTCCATGAAATCTAAACTGTTGCAATTTGAGATAGTTCTCTCTCATCCTGCCCGTCTCCGTCTTCTTGATGACCTTGTCATATGTCCTAGAAGGCTTTTTGTAGGACCCCCTTAAGATTTTCCTTAATAAACTTCAGGAAACTTAAAGTTTCCTCCTCAGCTTTATTTCAGTTTTCTTGTGTATATGTGTATGGCACGTGCTATCATAGAGTCCTTAATTACCTGAACAAATGCTACTTCTTTCTCAAGATTTCATCCTCATTTACTGAAAGAGATGGGTGGCATCTTACTTAAAGGGCAGCAACTTATTAATTTTTTATTTTACATTGTTCAGCATGTAGTCTCATTCCTTGTTTACAGCACGCTCTTAAAACTAACCTCCTAAGGAGGTTTTTCTCATTATCAGTTCCCTCCCAGGTTTCTAATAATATTGACTATGAGACTTGTGTGGGAATTGGAATCTTCATTACATTAAATTTCACATAATAGTCTTGTATTTTTAATTTTTGGTTTATAAAACAAAGAAAAATGTTCCTGCAAAACATTGTTAAATTAGAAATTGACCCATTTATGTGGAATAGCTCTGACTGAACTGAGCTGTAATTGTTAAGTTACATGATTTTTTTTTCACAGTTTCATAATTTCAAATACCAATTGGCCTGAAGGTGTATTATGCTTGTTTTACAAGTAGGAAACTGAAGCACAGAATAAGAAAGTCCTATAGCAACCATATATTTTGTATGTCTAAACTGAAATACACGAGAATGTGGTTAAACAGAGAGCTGACAATATTTTACAGTCTTGAGTCCTTGTGCTCTTCCGAATACAGAGATGAACAGTTGCGAACCTTGAGGAAATTATGATGCTCTAGAAAGAGAATGAAAGAGTCTTCTCTGTTAGTCTGTGAGGGTCTATACAGGGATGAGCATCTTGACTTGATTACATTTCCAGCTGTTTTGGAGAACAGAGTTCTGTTCATACATCTGCTGGGAAGGACAACTGCCAAAAATTGACTCTCTGCTTACAAGTCCAGGGCAAAACTAAAAATAAGTGACGTTTTTCTGATTTGGCTGGTCTGCTCCCAGACGCAACAGGTTTTGGACAACACACAGAGGGGCCCAGTATCTCTTCTCGGAACAGCATCCATATTGTCTGCAGTGGTGATTATATGTGGCAGGGCATGGCCCCCAGCTCCCCAGGATCATCTGGCACATCAAAGATCTTGGACCAGAGTGAGCTCCTATGGGTGGATGCAGCTATGTGGTCAGGGGCTGTGGAGATACCAGAGGCCTCTCACCAAGGGCCCAGCTTAGATATCTGCTCCTCACTTACAGCACATGGGTGCTGGGGAAGACCCATGCTGCCAAGTGAGGGAGCTGTAGGGGGGAGTCCACAGTCTTCACAGCATCACAGACTTCAAACAAGAGATTGACTGGAGTTTCTCCAAAGCCCTGCAGGTACCAGAGTCTGAAATTCCAGCTGCATCAACAGATGGATAGGCAGAGGCCGTGCTTGCAGCACTGGGAAATGAAGACTGCTGCAATGATGAAGGCTGGAAGCTGACAACTTCTGGCACCAGTAGGATGGCTCCAGCCACATCAGCAGATCTGCAGCTCCAGAAGGGCGTCAGTGCCCTAGTAGCAGAGGAAGGGCTGGGTGTTGTGTTCATGGAGCCTCTGAGCTGGCAGCATTAGATGGTGAAATTCAAGATCCTGAGATAAAGATCAAGGCAAGGAGTCGGATCAAAACCCTGGACTTCAGGAAAGCAGACTTTGGCCTGTTCAGGGATCTTCTTTGAAGAATCACATGGGATTCTAGAGAGAAGGGTTCAGGAAATATGGTCGGTTCTAAAGGATGCACCTCCTTCAAGCTTGAGGCTGGTCATTCTCCACATGTAGAAAGCCAAGAAAAGGTGGAAGAAGGTCTGCATGGATGAACAAGGAGCTCCTGACAAGTCTGAAACATAAAAAGGAAGTATACCTAAGGGGAAACAGGGACACATCGCACTGGAGGAATATAAAAAGAGACACTATTTGAGTGAGCAGAGGTGAGGTTAGGAACGTTGAAATCCACATGGAGTTGAATCTGAACAGGGCAACAGAAAAGACTTCAGTAGGTACAACAGCGTCAAAGGGAAGACCAGTGAAAATGTGAGGACACTGCTGAATGGGTAGGCGGCCTGGTGACAAAGGCCATGAAACAGGCTGAAGTACTCAATGACACTTGCCCTCTGTCTTGAGTGGTAAGAACAGCCTTCTCAGGCTCCTGAGATGAGTGGGAAATTCTAGAGCAATGGAGACTTACCTGCTTGGAGGATGATCACATTAGGAGGCATTTAAACAAATTGGATATGCACCAGTCCATGGGACATAACAGGATGTGTCCATGAGTGCTGAAGGAGCTGGCTGGTGTCATTATAAGGATACTCTAGATTACCTTTGAAAGGTTGTGGTGATCGGGCACAGTTCCTGAGGATGAAAGCAAATGTGACTCCTATTTTGCAGAAGGGCAAGAAGGAGTATCTCAGGAACTACATGTCTGCCATCCTCAGCTTGACCCCTGGGAATATCCTAGACCAACTAATCCTGGAAATCATATCTAAGCATCTACGACAAGACAGTAATTGGGAAGAGTCAGCACGAGTTTATGAAGAGGAAATAATTCCTGACCAACCTGACAGCCTGCTATGATGAGATGACTGGCTCAGAGAATGGAGAGCAGTGGATGTTGTTTATCTTGCCTCCGGTAAGGCTTTTGACACTACCTCTCATAACATCTTCATAAGCAAACTGAGGAAGTATAGAACAGATAGATGGACAATGAGGTAAATAAAAAAAATGTTCTGTGAAGTGCTTGGCTGAAAAAATTATGATCTGCCTGCCGCATAAAGCTCAGCTGGAGGCCCCGCACTAGCAATGTACCCAAGGGGTCAATACTGAGGCAAGTGCTGTTTAACATTTTCATTAATTATCTGGGTGATGGAGCAGAGTACACCCTCAGCAAGTTTGCAGATGATACAAAGCTGAGAGGAGCGGCTGATACATCAAATGAGTGTGTCACCATGCAGAGGAACCTTGTCAGGCTGGAAAAAAAATAGTTAATAGTTATCTCATGAAGTTCAGCAACGGGAAATGTCAAATCCTGCCCCTGGGAAGAAATAACCCCATGTGCCAGTGGGAATATACCTCTATGCTGAGATCCAATGGGTTGCAAAGTATTTTGGCAGAAAAGGCACTGAGGATCTTGGTGAACGCCAAGTTGAACATGAGCCACCAATGATCCCTTGCAGTAAAAAAGGCCAAAACCATCTTGAGTTGCTGGGGAGCACTGACATCAGATTGAGACAGTTGATCCTTCCCCTCTACTCAGCTCTGATGAGACACATCCAGAGTGCTGGACTGATGTCTGGTCTTCCCTATACCACAGAGACTTGGACATACTGGAGCAAGTCCAGCAAAAGGCTACAAAGGCAATGAAGGAATTGAGACACATATGAGGAGAGGCTGAGAGAGCTGAGACTATTCAGCCTGGAGAAGAGAAGGTTCAGGGGGATCTTACCAATGTATATAGATACCTGATGGGAGGGAGTAAAGATGGAGCCAGACTCTAAGTGGTATTCAGTGACACAAAAGGAAATAAAGGAAATTTCATTTAAACATAAACACATCGCTGTGTTATTGAGCACTGGCACAGGTTGCCTAGAGAAACTGTGAGGTCTACATCTGTGGACATGTTCAAAACTCAACTGAATACAGTCCTGGGCAACAGGCTGTAGCTGACCCTGCTGTAAGCAGGGACTAGATGGTCTCCAGAGGTGCCATCCAGCTTCAAACTGTCTATGATTCTGTGATTCTATGACTTTTTTCTCTCTGAATCTGACATTTCAATTAACTCTCCAAACAACAAAGTGGGAGGAGCTTTCTTTCATCACAGCTCTTTCTTTTTGTTCCCCCTTAAAGTGTTCTCAGAAACCTCTTGCTTTGTGGTCTTTTGGGTCTTCATCAATTTTGTGAAGTTTTCTCCATATTTTACCAAGTGGAGGTCCTGGATCCTACTGCTACTCAGGACCTGTGTGGAGTGATGCTCAGGCCAAAGTAAGATGTGTATCCAGTCCATAGTCCCGTCTCTGTTCTCAGTAACAGACGGTGAGAAAAGGGCTTCAAAAGGTCATGCCTCCCTCACTGTACCTTTTGCTGCCCCAACTTCCTGCAAGCTGGCTAGTAGCAGTGTTTTTACCTCTGTCTTTAATGGTTCTCAATGGTCTTTTCACCCACGCACTTATCTAAGTAAATTTGAACCAATTTATCCTTCTGGATGCCCCACTGTCCTGCAGCAATCATTGTACAACATTGACAGTTTTGGCTACATCTGTTTGCTTTAAAGGTGCTGCTTATATTAATTTCTTTATTCTTGTGTTGTGACTAATGAATAATCACTCCTTCTTCATATACTCCATGGTGCTAATGATTTCACACACTCTTAGAATATTCACCTAAGGAATCTTTATTCTGGGATAAAGAATGTTTATCTGTCTACTTATAAAGCAATTGTTTCATACTCCTACTCATCCTCCTCTGTCATCTTGCACTGTCCTTATTCTATTAGATATGTCCATGGGCTGGGAGGATGGGATCCTGCATAATAGCATCCTATTTTCATTTCCTAGAATGACCCACAATGCTTCCATAATCCATTTTTTGATATGTAATAATTTTTAGAGCCTTTCAGTGAGTTTATCCAGTCAGAGTTATTTTTCTCCATGTATTTTACATTCATCTGCATCAAAATGTACCTGTGATTTACAATTTTGCTAGACCTACGGCTGCCCCAGAGCAATACTCCGGTTTTGTTAGGCAGTGGTACATTCACTCTTTCTGGCTTTGCTGTGATTTGGTTCAGCTATCTTGCTCTGCTCTATTTGTGGACTGCCTGCAGCATCCTTCTCCACAGTAGATAACTTGTGGCCATTATTTTGGTGGTAAATAGAGGTTCTTTATCTATTGCTTTATCGTATTTACCCATCCTGACTAACCATCTCATCAAAAGATAGAGCTAGTTCTTGCTACCTCAATGCTATTGCAATGCTGTTTGAAGGAACTGCATTCCAAGCCATATGAAATTGTATATTTTTTCTGCTTGTTTCCAAAAATGGCCATGCCTCATGTCAGTCTAGAGCAGTGAAAGTATCTTGTTTCAGTTTTCTGCAAGGGAAAAAAAAAAAAAAAGTCCTATACTTCCTTAGTGATATTTTTACTTTAAATGTATAGTATTAAATGCAGATGAATGTCAATCTCCATATCTTTTTAGGTGGTTACTATATTTTTGTCACTAACTTATTTCAGCTACTTATGGTAGAGGTAATTGGAGCTAATTAATTATATCTTTAAATTCAAATTTCACTACGAACTCATGCCTGCTGTAGTCAGGCCAGGAATACTATATTCCACAAAAATAAATGTATATGATCATTTGTTTAAGCATAATTACTGTCTAGTATTGTAATCTCAGGGAAGGCAGAATAACTCCTTAAAAAAGTGTTACCATACAAATGACATAAATGTAAAAAAATCTCTACCTGTAATACCTTAATGGACCAAGTCTTGCTATACCACAAGCATTGACTCTTTCAAATGATTTGCTATATATTATATATTCTTTGTTCTTTTTGTAAACCAAGTAGTCTTAATGAAAGCAATAGTTCTTTTTAGGTCAACATTAAAATCTTATCCTACTCTTAGGTTTTTGATTCTGTAAATCATCCTTATACCTACCCTTTGAAGCAATTTTTTTCTGTAATAACTTGGCAATCATTATCTTGGTGCTTTCAAATAAAATCTCAACAGTACTGAAAATCTTACCATATAATGGGGCCTAGGCATACACTGTACTGGTTCTCCAGGGCTATTTTTTGTCTGGTCTTGTTCCTAACAATAGTGCCAGGAATAATAGTCCTCATTTTCACCTGAAACCAGACCACATTTTTAATCAGGTTCACAGTACATAACATACCTCTTGACTTAGCTCCGTTGCACTGTCAAAATACTCTGAGTGCATCTGCAACCACTAATTCTTTCCTCACTTGGTGTTCAATTTGCAAATCATACATTTGTAGCTGAAAAAACAAGCTCTATTCTTAGCGGCAGCAGAATAGTTTGCCAGGCTCCTTTTGGCACTGTCAACAAGTGGTTTATGGTCAGTGTCAGCTAATAGTGGCCTCCCATAAATAAAAACATGAAGCATTTTTCACCCATGGACAGAGACCAAAGCCACATTCTTTATTTGAGTTTATTGAAAGGTTCATATTTGTTCATTCCAATGATGATTATTCTATTGGGGTTTTTAAGTTTTAACCACACCATTGTAAAGGATTGTGAAATGCTTTTCTTAGAGCCATCAGTGAACAAACTTGTTTTGCATTTACCATCATAGCAACTCATGACTGAAACCTCATCAATTCCTTTAATCTCTTCCTTTTTTAAGGACCAGAATGAGTGTTTTGTCTTTATCAAGATACCAATTTAATATAGCCTCCTGGTTCATTAAGGATGGAAAAAATCACTTTTATCTACCGTTTCTCTAAATATTCCTCTCCTTTCTAGGTAATAGAGAACGTTCCATTTTAGTTTGACTGTTTAGCTTCTTGGAGTGGGTATCTACATGAAGAGTCCTTTCTCTGTGCTGAATTGTGCATGCCTGGTCATTTGTTGGTTCTTATTGCTATATGGTTTGGAGGCAAGGAGTCTACTTTCCCTGTCTTCTTGCCCCAGACTTAACGGGGTTTCGTGACATGGCTGGGATTTTTCAAGTGTAGACGTAGAACATAGGTGGGAACATTTTCTTCCTCTGAACATAACCTTGCAACATGTTTGACACAGCTGGCTCCCATGCCATTTCCAGCAAATGCATCTGCTGGATGAAATCAAGGGATTTGGCACATTTTTAATGTGGTCTTTTCCCTTAGTACTATTACAGGAAACATCTCTTGCATACTCTGTAAAAGGGAGTATAAACACCTCACACAGGAAAAAACTGGGAAAAAAATAATGAAAAGACATTACTATCATACCCTTCTTTTTGCTTTTCCACAAACACACACCTACATACAGTTAAGACCAGAGAAGCAATTAGAGAACCTACTGCAAAGGCATGGGGCAAGGGCAGTTGCTCAGTGAGCACAGAGCTGCAGGGGGAGAGCAGCCTGTGGCAAGAGGAGATGGGCAGTGAAGACAAGAAACTGCAGCCCATGGCTGGCTGGTGAGTGAGCTCAGCGGAAAGCAGAACGGGCCATTCCTAGAGAAGGACAGTGATGCCCAGCAGCAAAAAGCCCTGCCAACATGAGCCTTCTGTGCGGGGGAATCCAGAGCATGAAGGGGCCATGATTGGGAGTTTACATCAGGCTGGGCTGTCACCCATCAGGGGCTTCCCGGCCTCATGGGCTCTTGCCCCAAGGCACATGAGGAACACCAGCACTGAGCTCTGTGACGCTTCTCTGGTTATAAGCACTGGATTACGGCAGCTTGTTTCCTTCTGTCCATAAGGTTGTTGCTGGGAGTTTTTTTGCCTTGTATCAAGCATGTTTGCTTTTGGCACCACTTTGGCTTCTGCTGCTCTGAGTGTGTTACGAGTAATGTGTCCCATTAGCTCTCAGACTGACTGTCCATTTGTCATCTGCTGCATCATTGTCCTACAAGGCTTGTTTGAGCTAGCAATATGGTGGTGTTTGTTGTTCCTCTGGTGCATATGCACCACCGAAGTGTGTGTCCAAGGTTTTTTTTATGATTTTTTTCCATATGCTTGGCATTGGCAGTGTTGTTTGGCAAAGGATATGCAGGTTTTTGTGCTGTTTCCTTGTGGAATTTTATTTTGAACTCTCATATACCTTTTTATCCTAGATCACTCTTTGCATGCCTTGCTGGGCTTAGGTGGCCACTCCTAATACATGTCATCCTGGATAGGTAGGCTCCTTTCCTTGAGATACTCTAATGACTTTGCCAAAAGGTTAGTTGTGGGAACTCCACAACAGTCTTGAGGTGTTTTGCCTTACATCTAAATCCAAATTTGTCATTTAATATGAAATTTGATTGATCTCACATACCTTCAAAACTGCAGCCTTCAGCAGTCAGACTTTGTTCAATCTTTTTCACTTCTTTTTATTTCTTAGTGTGTTGAAACCTGTTTCTCCTAAGTTTGACTTTCATGTGGAGGCAAACAAAATAAGAAACAGCAGAGGACAAAGGCAAGGTTAAATTATGCAAAACCAATAGCTACACTATTGTGCTTGTGTAACACAATATAAGAAATGAACATGGTACTACACTGCACTGATCGTAAAAAAATTCGCTTTCCTGATTTTTCAGTTACTGTTGCTCAGACATTCCTAAAATTATCACTTTCAGAAAGTTCAAAACACGAGTAATTTCAGCGCCCAGACTCTGACATCTGTGAAGAAAATATACGTAAAGAAAGGGCTGATTTTTAGTAGAAATTGTTTTAGTCTCTTAGCTCTTTAAGCATTGACAGGAATCTGCTGCCTCTCTGTCCTGTGCCTTTAAAAATGATATTTCAATAAACTTCCTTGTCTAACACATCAAAATGGAAATAAAATTAAATTTTGAGCTACCAAACAATGTTATTGAAAGAATATGTTCCCAGCGTATGATCAGGAAATGAATGTATTTGTTGCCTGCTTTCTCCACCAATTCTGACTCGAATGACCCACTCTTGCCTTAACATCTTAGAAGAGAATATGAATCAGTTTCTACTTCTGAAGGACAGTCATATAATTTCCATCAGTTAGCATCACAGTTTGCCTCTTCATAAACCTTTTATTGATGGAGGGCTAAGCATGCTGACTTGAAATATGGAGTCATAGAATGGTTTGGGTTGGAAGAAGCCTTTAAGGATCATCTAGTCCACCGTCCTGCCATGGGCAGGGACATCTTTCACTAGATTAGATTGCTCAAAACCCCATCCAATGTAACCTGTCCAATTATGGGACAGATACAACTTCTTTGGGCATTTGCCCAAAGCCTTCAGTTCTTATCCTAAAGACATTCATATTTAATTTTTGTTGGTGCTTTTTCATGCACTCAGTAAAACAACTCTTGGTCTTCAGGCTGGGAGTGTTTCCTCAGAGGAGTGCTCACTTGTAGGTTAGTTCTCCCACACTGACCCACAAATACTGTTCTCATCCAGCAAAGCCTTACTCTGGCTTTTGCAGAAAAACAGGCAGTGAACACATGAGAAGGAGGAGCTATTCTACCTCTCCACATCACCTATTATCAGAGAAAAGCCTTCCTACCATAAGACTAATCACCAAATAAGAACTTTCCAGCCTTATGATTTGTACCACTGTGAATTTCATGGTCTGCAAGCATCTTTCCATCTTCCTCAGCAATAATGTTCAGTGATTACAGCACCCAGTGATGTCCCCTGAGGTCCCTCAGGCCAGAGCTCTCTGTGGCACATGCAGGTCCAGGGCTGTTGCTGCACCATAGGGCTGCCATGAGGGCCAGGACTGTGCGCAGGGCTGCGTCGTAGGCAGTGCCAGCTGGGAGTCCCAGGCACAGATGTCTCCCAGACACTATGTCCTATGTGCTGGTACGGCTGCCTGTGCTGGATCTGCTCACAGTTAGAGAGAGTTTGATTTTCTCTGCATATCTTCCTTGGAAATTAACTGTTTCTGTTTCATACATTAGCTACTTTTCTAAATTACAGGTACAAGGTTAGTGGCTGATTGGATATTGCCATGGCCTCCTGTTGATGTATCACTGTTTGAACATCTGCCTGTTTGAAAAAAAAACGTGTTTGCTCTAATTGCAGCTTTGGGGAACATCTTGGCACAATGCACTTTGTAGGCTTGATTGATATTTTGTCTGTTTTCATCTTCTGTGGAATGATTTTGCTCCTTTATAGCAGGCTGGTCTTCTCTGGAAAAATCTAAAATTATGGCCATACAAATTACTGCAAAGGCCAGAGGGTGAGATATTCTCCCCTCCCTACATTTCTGAATGCACATGTTGGCTCATGAAGTTCAACGCTATTGCATGCAGTGGAGCTGAGCCAGCTCACACCACTTGTGAATCTGGCACTTTGCATTTAGACAAAGCTATGGTTTCATGCAGAATCTATTTTTTTTCCTCTAAGGAAAGAGTCCAGGAACTGCAATCATGAAGGGGTTTGCAAATGAGTCTGTAATTTAGAGCGTCAAAACCACCAGTCAGCTGTTGTTTCATCCAGATTGCAGGTTCCTGGAAGTCCTCTGCCCAAAAGTGCTGAACAGCTCATGGCATCTTCTTAAACATACCCCTCTAGAACTGTAACTACAGACCGGTCAGCCTCACCTCCATCCCTGGGAAGGGATGGAACGACTTATCCTTGGTGCCATCTCAAGGCATATCAAGGATAAGAGGGTCATTAGGGGCAGTCAACATGGCTTCACCAAGGGGAAGTCGTGCTTGACCAACCTCCTAGACTTTTATGAAGATGCGACCAGGTGGCTAGATGATGGTAGAGCAGTGGATGTGGTCTATCTTGACTTCAGTAAAGCATTCGACATGGTCTCCCCCAGCATCCTCGCTGCCAAATTGAGGAAGTGTGGACTGGATGATCAGGTAGTGAGGTGGACTGTTAACTGGCTGGTGGGAAGAAGCCAGAGAGTGGTGGTCAATGGGGCAGAGTCTAGTTGGAGACCTGTGTCCAGTGGAGTCCCTCAAGGGTCAGTACTAGGCCCGGTATTATTCGATATATTCATAAATGACCTGGATGAGGGAATAGAGAGCACTGTCAGCAAGTTTGCTGATGATACGAAGCTGGGAGGAGTGGCTGACACGCCAGAAGGCTGTGCTGCCATCCAGCGAGACCTGGACAGGCTGGAGAGCTGGGCAGAGAAAAACTTAATGAAATATAACAAGGGCAAGTGTAGGGTGTTGCATCTGGGCAGGAACAACCCCAGGTTCCAGTATAGGCTGGGGACAGACCTGTTGGAGAGCAGTGTAGGGGAAAGGGATCTGGGAGTCCTGGTGGACAGCAGGATGACCATGAGCCAGCACTGTGCCCTTGTGGCCAGGAAGGCCAATGGCATCCTGGGGTGCATTAGGAGGGGTGTGGTTAGTAGGTCAAGAGAGGTTCTCCTCCCCCTCTACTCTGCCTTAGTGAGGCCACATCTGGAATATTGTGTCCAGTTCTGGGCCCCACAGTTCAAGAAGGATAGGGAACTGCTAGAGAGAGTCCAGCACAGAGCCACCAAGATGATTAAGGGAGTGGAGCATCTCCCTTATGAGGAAAGGCTGAGGGAGCTGGGTCTCTTTAGCTTGGAGAAGAGGAGATTGAGGGGAGACCTCATTAATGTTTATAAATATGTTAAGGGCGAATGTCACGAGGATGGAGCCAGGCTCTTCTCAGTGATGCCCAATGACAGGACAAGGGGTAATGGGTGCAAGCTGGAACACAGGAGGTTCCGCTTAAACTCTAGAAGGAACTTCTTTACAGTAAGGGTGACAGAGCACTGGAACAGGCTGCCCAGGGAGGTTGTGGATTCTCCGTCTCTGGAGACATTCAAGACCCGCCTGGACGCCTTCCTGTGTGATGTCATTTAGGTTCCTGCTCTGGCAGGGGGACTGGACTTGATGATCCTTCGAGGTCCCTTCCAATCCCTAACATTCTGTGTGATTCTGTGATTAAAGCTCTTCTAGTCTAGGCTCTCCCTCAGGTAGGTAAGTACATTGTTCACTAGTCTATAAGTTTTCACTGTTTCACTGGAAGTAGGAATTTACCTGGATTCAGACATGAGTTTGCATTCTCTCCTAGTAACTAATGAAAGATCTCTTCTTTTTTCTTCTTCTTCTTCTTTTTTTTTTTATCTTACCATTAGTGGAGTTGTATACATAGGTGAAGATTAATCTCTAGTAATAGGATGCTACAAATTAACGACAGCATGATTTTAAACAAGTGAGATATCTTATATGGATCTATAATATTTTTAAACTACCTTTTCATGTATAATTTAGAGTCCTGTAGCTCACCAGGAATTCTTTTTCTCAGAATTTAAAGCTTTTGTGTTTCTTTGTTTTCACTGAAAATATTCTACACTCCCCAAGTACAGAATACTACTCTATAAAGCCTTGCAGTTGTAGCTTTTTCTTTTCTGTCACTTCTAGCAGTTAGAGAGTCTTATTTATGACTTTAATATAAATTTCTTCCCCAGTGTATTTGTCATTCTGATCTTGTTGAAACTTTTGTTTCAAGTCGTAGAAGTTCTTTATCCCCAAAGGCATTATTCTCTATCAGAACTTAGTCTTTTCTCACCCCTAAAAATGAAACTCAAGGTTTTCCTGATACTGTGTGTTAATTCCCTCCATCTTTACAGTGCTTTTCAGTAACTGTAATCCTCCAGATTTTATGCATGTGTTTCATTTTAAACTTGTGATTAACTCAAAGAGATTGCAGTTTGTCTGAGAGACTAGTGGGATGGACAAGAAAGGATTTGTGCCCCTTGTTTCTCAGACTTCAGGCTAGAAACAGAGAATGATACCTAAATATAAGCAACTAATGTAATTTGAGATATCAGATGGCTCAGATGGCTCAGATGTCCTAGGGCATTTCAAGTCTATGGTCCTTGAAATGGCACTAAATGTCTATGTTCAGGTAAATGATTCCCACCCTAAGGAGGTGGGATTAAGACACCTGAAGTTAGGTAGCTAAATATAGGTGTTTACATGTGAGCTAGGTGCCAAGCTTGCATTATAGTCAACAGAGCTCGATTCAAACTGGCAGCTGGAGGTGTGCTGCCTGACACTGCGTGTCACTCCACATCTATTTTTAACTTTCCTAAACAGTATGCAATGCAGCTCGCATATCGCACTGGGGTGACGAGAAATGACTCCTCAGTCAGAGGTATGCCAAAGACATTGCACAATTGCCCTCTTTGCAAACAAAATGGATTTTTCACAGGGTGTATGGCAGGTGGACTGTAAAATTAGCATACCTATCGTGTACCCAAATCCCATTGTGCAAGGTTCCACAGTAGAGTATGACTCTTGCAGGCTCCGTGTCCTTCTTGCTCCTGGCCATTGGAGGCTCCTGCACTGCTCCTGCAGCTCATCATGGGCACCAGCCTCAGAAAGCAGAGCTGGGAGAGCACCAGCACCTCTGGGAAGGCAGAGGCTTCACCAGCAGGTACAGCCGCATGCACCAGGCGTGCAGTGATAATGATCGTGGAGATGCCAGGGCAGTGCTAGCAGGTAACACCTTGCTGCTGCACATGCTAAACAGACTGTGGTCATGTGCAGGGGGCACAGGTGTGCCCTTTGCACGATTACAGGTTCCACATGGGTCTGCTGAGTGCTGAGTATGGGGCACGGCCAGGCACAGGAGATAGAAATATGTTGAGGCATGCGCAGACCCACCACAGGCACATTTTGCTCTTCAGGATGCCCAGTGAAAGTAGAGTGGGGACTAATTAGCAGATTGACCCAAGGGCCTGGGTTTGATATGTGACTTGTACCCTTCTCTTCTGAGAGTAGGCACATCCCTAAGCAACACTTGGAGAGTGTAGGTGGACCATTCTTCTTATGTAAAGCTGAAACTTCTCTCATTCTTTAATCAAAAAAAACCCCAACAAAATAGATTCCCTGCACGCAAATATTGTCTTGCTATTACTTTTGGGGTAACACTACCTAGTGCAGTGAGGTTGTAGGACCATGATACCTAGACCTGCCAATATATGTATGCAAACTGCTCAAAACACACTGAAGATTAAAATTTCAAATAACACTTTTCACTGAACCTTGAATTTTAGCACAATTTTAAAAACCTGTTAGAGAATGGAAAGGCTCAATGAAGCTCCCACAAATCTTTAATTTAAGGTATGTGTTCTATAAAATAATTAATTATAAAAGTGTTGGCATCACATCTGGCCTTTTGAGTTATATGTTCTCTCTTAAAATGGGGAATATGTAGGGTGAGAACCATATGATATGATGGAGAGCTAATAATTATAGTTATATATAACTATGACTAAGACAATAAAGATAAGGTCTCAGCAACAAATTTTTGTTCCCAAAGAACTAAACGATTTCTCCTATTTCCATAGAAAATGCCTTAAGGAAAGTGAACAAACTAAATACTATCTAACAGCTTCATTTTTTTTCCAGGGGAATCTTGAAAAATGCTTTTAAAAATCACCCACATCTATTCAATATGCAACACATCACATGAATGTCAAGTTATCACCACGTTAGCAGTGAAAAGATGTTTTTCAGTAGAAATTTATGCAGCAGAACAAACTCTGAAAAGCGTTTGCCTTGTCTTTTCTGAACTGTGGATTTGTTTTATGGAAGGGTGTGAATGGCCTCCTAACATTGAATCTCAGCTAACATAATCATTTGCAAAGAGTCAGAATTTGATGGCTTTTTCCTGTAAAGCATGAAGAGGGAGACTCAATTCGTAGAGTGAAAGGGCAGGAGTTGTAGGAAAGAGGTTCCTTCACAGCGTTGATAAGGAGAGACTTGCTGGTGCTGAGGATGTAAATGCACATGGGCTAAACAGCCAAAACCACTGGCCTTTGCAGAGCTGCAGGCCCTTCCTTGTGACTGCCCATAAAATGTGGCAAACGGCATCCACTGACACCCCTGAACTAATGTTGGAGAAGTCAGGAGGTTCTGACAGTGCAACCTTAAGTGCAAAACCAATGATTTATCTATTATCCTTCTCCAAAATCACATTGATATGTGACTGTGTTGTAGCCTTTACTGGATTTTTTTTTTTGTCGGACAATAGTATTTGGATGTAGATGTGTTATGGTTTAAGCCCATCCAGCTGGCAACAAAGCAATGATGCAGCTGCTAGCTTACACCTACCTCCCTCTGGTGGGATGGGAAGGAGAAAATACAAAAATCTCAAAGGTCAAAAAAAAGGACAGAGAACGCTCACTCACCAATTATGGTCACAGGCAAAACTTGACCTGGGGAAACAATCGATTTAATTTAAACAACAAAATCACCATGGATTTATCAACTGAATCAGAGCAGGACAGTGATAAATGCAACTGGATCTTAAATATACCTTCCTCTCCCTTCTCCCCGTGCCCAGCTCTGCTACCTCCTCCCCACTAGCAGCGCAGGGCGGCAGGGAACAGGAATTGTGGTCAGTCCCACTCTGTCCCATGTAGTTTCTGCTGCTCTTTCCTCCTCAGCAGGAAAACTCCTCACAATCCTCCCATCCAGTAACATGGCATCCCTTCCAGAGAAGAGTCCTCCACAAACCTCTCCAATTAGTGTGGGTCCTAGTCCTCCCAGTGACAGGCTGCTCCAGCATGGACTTCCCTCAGAGTCATGAACTTCTTCAGAAACAGCACCCTGCTCCAGCATTGAGTCCTCCATAGGCTATAAGCAGGATTCTGTTCCACTGTTGATCCCAGGCTGAAGGGGCTCAGCCTGCCATCTGACCATTGGCCAAAGGGGAATAGCTGCTCTGGTATGCCTTCGCCTCACATTTATCACTGATCTTGGTGTCTGCATGGCTGTCTCCCTCACGTCCCACTACAAAACAAAACAAAACAAAACAAAACAAAACAAAACAAAACAAAACAAAACAAAGGAACTCGCCCAACAGAATTTTCCCCTTTTGAATTGTCTCCGTTTAAGGCTCAGGGCAAACACTACAGAGCAGGATTCCTATGGGCCCTCTCTCCGCCTCCCCCTTCCCGGCCCAGGGAGGATACAAAGGGGAATGAGGAAGGAAGTGCCTCACACAAAATTGGAAGTTAAGACTATGAACAAAATTTAATAACAGACATAAACAGGGAAAAGGAAATATGAAGGGAAGAGATATACAAGCACATACAAAACCAGCTCTTGGATGGGGATGGATTGTGCAGAGCACGTGGAGCCAGGCCCAGCCGCGCTGAGGTATGGCCCCAGGAACAGCAGAGTCCGACGGAGAAAGAAAAGAGAGCGAAGCCCAAACTTCCTGTTATTTTTATAGAGTGTGGCAGGGAAAGGGAGGGAATACCAGCTGCCCTCTGACCCCTCAGGGTCCTAGAGTTAGCAGTGCACATACGCCCTCAATTTGTTAACTCTTAAACCACAACATGAATGTTACTGCAGAGATTCTGATTGTCTTGGCCTTGGCCAGAGGTGAATCCAATTTGGAGCTGGAGCTTCTCAAAGCTTCTTACAGGACCCACAGCAGTAATCCCCTCCCATGCTTCCAAAATCCGTCTAGATAGAAACCCAAAACAAGATGAAAGAAGCACAAGGTGATGTAGGCATGGAGAGTAAGGAGGGAGAAAGGAGAGTTATAGTCAAAGACAAACCAGAAACATTAACATTCTGTTAAAAAACTTCCAAAGTAGGTTTCCTCCCAAAATTATAAGAAAAAAATCAGACTGTTATTAGACTCATTTTCAATAACCAATTTGCACAGTCCACTATTACTAGTGGGACAAATCAAGTCCTTAAGCTACTGATACTTGGGGATAGTTGAAATTTATTTGCATTGTTAGGCCAGCTTTATGTCAGCTCCTGTCTGTGTTCTTGACGGTACCAAATTATGTCTTTCAGAGTAATTTTCAATGTTACTGAAAACAATATACTTACGTGTACAAGTATGAGGAGAAATGACAAAGCTCAATAATAAATAGAAATTCTGATTGTTTACTGTACCTGCTGATCCGGGTGAAATACAAATACTATGTGTTGTGTGATAACCAAACATTCACATTCTAAAGAGGCTGCAGAAATAAATATTATAACAATTCCTCCTAAGAGGATGATTACCTATTTCAGGTTTTTTAATCGCTGCGAAACTTCTAAATACTCAGGTTTCTTTTCCAAACTGTCGGTTCATCTGCAATTCCACTCTATGAAAAGACCTATATTATTTCCTAGGTCAGGAAAAACACTCTAAACACTCTAAATTTAATACATTACCTAGCTACAGACTTCCTCCTGGGAGAAGAAACAAATATCAGTTTCTATCAATCTAATTTGTGGCGAGTTTCTTGGTGAAAAACAAGCAAGAAATTGTGGCGACCCAGCTTTAGATATTTTTTCCCAAGCAGCAGAATATTTTGGTGAAAACACTTGAATGCTGATCTTTGAAGACTGATCTCCTCTTTATGGCTCTTTATCATTCTTCTATTTTTAAAAGCACTTAATTGCATTTTAAAAGGCTTCTACTAACCTATATTTTTTGAGTTAGACTCAAACCATTCTCACCAAAAAATTATTAAGAAAAACCTTTAAGGTCTGGTAACTTGCCCTCAGATACAGCAGAGAGGAGCCCTCTGTTGCGTCTACAGAAAACCGCTATAGGTCATGCAGTAATAATACCCAGAGGACATCTTAAAGACCCCAAACCAGAATTTCCTTAGGTAAAACTTTTATCTTCAGAAAAATCATTGAAGATTTATTTTGAAACCACTTAGATCATGCTAGTACTTTCTGTAGAAAAGCTGTAAAAGTATATTTTGTATAAGGAAAAAAGCCATAAAATATTCCCAGCACTAGCTTGTTTCTGAATACTTTCAAGGAACAGTGGGGGAAAAAGAAAAGTCATCTATATAATGCTGTACTCAGTAAATATCGTGAGGTTAGACTCCATAATCAACTATAGTCATTCCCATACAAAGCTGTGTGTGTCGTCTGCTGTGATGTTTCCTACTTCTGCTGATACAGGTGGCTTTTTAGTAGCTGACATTTTTGCTTCTATGAGAGCTGGAGGGAAGCTCTGGCAAGCACTAGACATAACTTCTTTAGAGATGGGACACATCCCACTCAAAATTGTATCTCAATCTATCCCTTGCAGTGATTCCCAGTTTTCTGCTTTTAGTAAAATTTTAGTTCCTCATAAGTCACCAGGATATGATTTAAGTAATCGTACACTTTAAATATTTCACTATGAAATAGCTTCTTATATCATAGCATCAGATTATTGTACTCTGTTGTCAAGCTGCATGGAATCCCACCTCTTGAAATAGATGGATATTTTGCTGTTCATTTCAGGAGAATGAAGAATTTCCATATTGAGCATTTCTTTACTCTTAAAATATTTAAACTATCCATGAGGTAAGGATTTACTCATCATAAACGCAGACTATCACAAGTCTTCAGTCATTATTTACTAAAGCTACATCTTCTTGATGCAGAAAGTAAAAATTGCCATACCACGAATAAGCTCTAACAAGCAGACATTCAAAATCCAGGGCAAAGCAGTAAAATGCATTGTATGATTAAACTACTAAAGACTGACACCTGATATTTTCTGAGTATCCACTAAAGAAGAAGTTGAAATATAAATTTCAGACTGGACCAACACATTCCAAATGCTTGCTTGGTCAAAAAGGAAAATAAAAACCAACACACATTTTTTTTTTTTTCCAGAAGCAGTGAGAACACTGGGGTCCTATCCATGTAGCAAGGTCAGGAGGATGCCCAAGGCATTTGCACAGGATTCTATCTGGAAGAAGAAGCTGCATATAACTGGTGGTGGCATCTCAACACAATAGACACCAATAAAAGAGCTGAATGGGAATGTCAGGAGGTGTGGGAGCCCTCTTCTGCTTGGTCTTCTGGTTGGGAGTTTCTGCATCCTGATTTGGAGCTAGCCTGGCAGCTGGAACTAATTCAAGAGAAGCACAAAAAGCTTCAGAGGAGAAGTCAGATTCAATCTGGCTGCTGTTTCTGAGGAAGACAGTGCCTTCATCTTCTAGCCAGCTCAGCAGGGTGAACTGAGTGAGCTGAGTCTACAGGAGCTGTCTGTTAGTAAACCTCCCTACCAGTTATAAGCAAAAGATTCACAAAGCAGAACAGGGAGCAAAAGAAATCAGACAACAACAACAACAGCAGAAATACTGTGTGTTGATGACTCTGTACACCAAGTAAGCAATTAAAATTGTAAATGGAACTCACCCTAGGAAGGAAACCCTTAATTTGCAGTCAGCTTTATTCAGTATCATAAGATTTGTCTGGCAGCCACTCAAAGTCACCTGCCGCAAATCAGGGTTTGCAGATTATGTGGCATTCCCTCAGCATGTGGGTTTTTCAGTCTGACATTTGATTATGCTCTCTATCCTTTTTAAATAAAGACTGTAACTATTTTTAACAAGAATGCTAATCTGTGTGTGTGCATACATTATATACATATAATGTGTACATACACTCAATTATAATATAAATCTGTAATGTATCTACAACATATGTAAGGTATGAAAGGCATTACATAATTCCAGAAAACTGTCAAAACCAGACTCTGAATTGCTGCTGATTATTGTTCAATGATTTAAAAAGGTGAGTGATAAATCCAAAACTGACTTTTTTTCTAATGTGTTTTGTAGATGGATGCTGTCCTCAGGCAAGACAGTGCCAAGATGCCACCATTATCAGTCAAGTGGCTGATCCCCTGTGTGCTCAGCAACAGGCATACAGAGCAGAAGCAGGAAAGAGGTAACTTTCCCCAGCTTCTGCTATGTGGAGGCTGTGTTACACCTGAAGGTGATGCACAGACCTGAGGATTTGCTCTCTTGTGCCCCTCACCTCTTTTCAGCCATGCATCCAGTTGCACTTCTTCAATAAGCGTTGCCATTCATGACAAAAAGACTTGGAAGGCTCACGGTGCTCCCCAGCACCTCCCAACCAGGGTCATCTCTGGAAAAAGCAGGGACAGTCCATGTGGACAGAAGAGTTTAAGGAATTGCCTTTGCCCTCAAAGCTATTTCACTGAAGACCTGATTAAGGACATGCTGCCAATAGATTAGCTCTCTGGCAATCAATCCCTAGGGCTGGTTTTCAGCACACTGACAGCAAGCAAAGGACACTGTTCCCAGCTGGAGATGACACAGAGAATCTCTCAGATGATACAACACCTTTTTGCTTTCCCTCTTTCCTTCTGCAGAAGGAACGGGAAAACACAGCTGCCAACTCCTGATGCACAGCCAGGTCCCAAGTCAGGTCCTCCCCACATCCAGCATGATGTGGCTGACAGTCAGGATCTAAGAAAAACAAGCCCAGACCATTGATTTTCCCTTGTACTGATCAAAGCAGGGAGCATATCCACATATTCAGCCACACCTGGGTCACCAGGCTTCTCAGCAATTAGATGCTTTCTTTCTAGAAACATAGGGTAAAAGGGAGAAGAAGGAAGAGAAGCTTCTGTAAAAGCCTCTCCTTTCTTCTCTGCTTGGAAATAAGAGGTATCTATGGTTTCCACTGACTTAGAGGTGGTGCAGGCAGGGATCCCTGCCCACAGCCTCTGGTCCTCTGTGGTTGACAGTAATGCTTGTCTGCTGAGGGATTGGAAGGGATGGTCACCAGCAAGTCGGTGTGTTCTGAAAAAGACACAGACATTTAGGAAGTAGAACAGCAACACAGTGGATAAACACGTCTTTTGCTAATATTTAAATATTTTCAGAGTTCAGCAGTTGTTTAGTGTGGAAAAGCTGTGGAGAAATGGTGCCAGATTTGGCATCAGTAACGATTTGGAGGAGAATCACTGACAGAAAGTTACACTGCTTTTTAAATTAACTTTGCCATCAGAGTCAACAAAGTTTACATCTTAGATTTTCATGTAAGAAATTAGAGTTTTTATATTTCAGCCTAACTTAGAGATGATCTCAGAACATTTTTAATGGAGTATTTTCTTATTTGTAATTTAGTTTTGCCTGCATCTCACATCCAGGTGAGACTGAACATCTTCTTTGATTCAGTAGTCATGAAAGATCACTCATGATGTAGAAGAAACTATGCTGATATTTATTTCTTCTGTGCCCTTTAAAACCTGCTCATTTAGTACCCACTAAAAGGAGAAAAAATATTGGAATTGGCAAAAAAAAATTAAATGTCTTTCTTGCTTTTTAATAGCTTTTCAATAGATGATTGGTTTGATTTTTTTTCCAGAAATGTCTGTTTCACTGTTGAACTTCATTTTTTTTGTGTGTGTGTTTAACTGTATGGGATAAATTAAGCTTCAATATGAAGCCCATTTTTACTGTCTAAAAAAAAAAATTATTATAATATCCGCCTCTCCTTCTCAGTAACAGGAGATTCCAGAAGCTGGCTTTTGATCACTTGGTGTATTCTTTTTTCATCTTGTTTCTCATTGATAAGAAAATTAATATATTGAAAACCACTACATAAGACTAATCATGACGATACATTTTGATTCAGTGAGAACCCTGTAATTATAGTAGCCTAATGTGCCGTTTAACGTCAATTACATCAGTGTGGTGTCCTGTATTCAAGGAGATGTTTCATGGTATGGGAAAATAGACTTACTTTTGTTGTTGTTTATTTTCACAATCGGGCAAGTTGATACTGTAGATGATCATGTCTTTCATATCTCTGAATCAGATTAAAAAATTGAGTATGAAAACAGATCTAATAAGATAAAGCAGATTACTCACTTAATATAGCATGATGCCAAGTTTACCAATTAGTTGTGTTTCTAAATCATTGTACAAGAAGGTGGCTATTACCAGGGAGCTGGTTTTAACTATAACTGGAAAAGAGTTTTCATGAAGGATAATTGCCTGCTAGAGCAAATGCATTAAAGTCCTTCAATCATTAAAATCCCTATCCTTCAGATATGCAGGCAACTCTCATAGTTCCACCAAATTCAGTGGAATAAACTACATGTGTTGCTACAAATAAACTGAAAAATTCAATAAAATCAAACAAACAAAAAAAGTATAGTGAAGTATATAATCTCAGCAGTAGACATTTTTCCTTGCTAAAAAAATTTCTTTACAAATTCAGGTTCATATTTGTTTGCTACCTATAAGATCTGAAGAATGTCAAGAGCATTTATCTTTTGTATCAGTGACTGGTAGGTAATATAAATGACTGTTTGAGAACTAAATTCTGAAGTACATGCTATTATACAATCTATGCCAGTTAAGTGAGTGCTGCTGTATCTTATTATTGCCTGAGTCTCTCTTTTTTTTTTTATTTAACAAAAACAAAACCTTCTATTATTTTGATTACAGTTGATAATCAAACCACTAGCAGAACGTGTTTTCATTAATAGTGCAGCACTCTTTAAATGCTTTGTGAAGTCTTGTCTTTTTTACTGAAATCTCATTTATTTGAGGAAAAAACAGGATGAAAGGCTCTGGCAATGTCAAAATAGCTCATTTTGACATCTTTAAATGAAAGTCATACTTTCCTTTTTGCAGTGGCTTTTTACTTAGTTTTTTGTGGTTTATACAGATATATGTGAGGTGTAAAAAATCTAAACTGGAAATAATTGATCCATCTGACATATTTTGTTTTGCAGAACACTTTAATACTGGAGTTTTCTTGAACTGGGATAAAAATGCCTCTAGAAAACTCAAAGTTCTGGAAGCATTTTCATTCTTCATATAGTTACAGCTTTGCTTTAAGTATGAATTAGACATGTTACCAGAGTTACAAGTAGAATAGGCCTATAATAACTGTCTACACTTATGTCAACCCTGGAAGTGTGAACAGACTTGAAAACTTTATGAGAAGCAGCTATCCAAGCACTTTTGGGGTCTTAATTGGAAATTCAGAGACATGTGCTTCTCTCCAGTGATACCATCTTGCAAACTTTTGAAGAGTATTGCTGAGACAGAGGAACCATGTCCTCTTGAGTGTTTTCGTCAGTCAGCTTCAACCCTTGTATGATGGAGATGTTCTCTTGGAGAAAAGGGAAATTAACACTTTGAAACCTGAGAAAGGTTCAAACCTTGCTTTTATCTTTCAAGATTCCCTGCAAACCATGCAGCAGTCCTTGACTTGTACAAAATGAAGCTTAGCTATCTTAGAGCAGTTCTCCATGGTTTCCCCCCAAATTGTCCTTGAGATAGCAAAGAAATGGAAGCAGAAGTAGGTGAAATTTAAGGATATCATTCCAGAAATGGAGGCAAAATAAGCAAATGTCCGAAGGTTTGAGATAGCAAGATTACATTTTTCAGAGGTGGTGTAGTGGATTCATCAGGAACCAGACTTGCCAAAGAGATCCAGGTCTCTTGGCTCCTTGACCACACTAACAGCAGGTTGTGGTCCAAGCTGTCACCAAGCCTGTTCCAGTTTTGCAGCTGGCTTCAGCTGATTATCTGAGCCTTGTATTGCCCAGACAAGGTCTGATGCTGGCCATGAGGAAAGGAGTTGAAAAGCTGCCTGCTCAGCTGCTCACACAACCTGCTACCTCGCCTCTCCCACACAACAGAGAAGAAGAGTAAGAGTTGATGACAGAGCAGCTCCAAGTACAGTTTTAGAATTTTTGCCTACAGTGTGGTTGGAGAATGCGCTCAGTGTCCCCACCCTGAACCTTTTCAGAGATGCTTCTGTGGAAGCACTTGTGAGTCAGCACAATCCAGCGCAGACCACGGCCAATGATATGAGACAAACAGGGTGTAGATTTCTGCTTGATGTTGTGGTTTCTCCCCCCTAGACCTATGCCTGCAGTCAACAACAGATAGACCTTGATGTGTCATCTAAAAATGAGCAGACTTGTATATTCTCCAACTGTTAAAAACCTGACAGCCCATGTTGTTGCTCTTGCTGCAGCAGCTGCCTATGTTCACACTGAATCAGCAAGGGGAGGAGACGACATGCCAAGGTAGGACAATCAGCAGGGCTTTTGGAGGTGGTGACTGACAGATAATACTACCATTGGGACATTTCTCAAGGAAAGTGAACACCTCGAGTGACTCTGCCTGCCCAAATGAAGCTCCTGGTAAGGGAAAATAGGAGTCGATGATGCGCTGAGCATGTCAGGACCAACTGCAATGTTTCCAAAAGCGAGCCATGGATTTGCAAGCCTCTGTATTCTTTTGTCTCCTGAGAATAAACAGATGCTCAGGACTTATTGAAAATCCCTAAAGACTGGAAGGTGGGATAAATCTGGGCTTGCACAGTGCTGGTTTGTAATGCAAGTCTTCCCGGTTCTGTTCCCAGAATAGTTTATCCTTGGGTTGAGTATCATCTTACCAGAGGGAAAAACAGAATGATTTAAAATGTGTTATATAAAACCAAATATATAAACAAATTGAGATAAACTCTATGTTTTCCTCGGTTTCTGTTCATTATGAAGCGTATGGCAAATTTCTGTCCTTTCACTATTTTTCCAAATAACCTAGCTAAGTAAACACAGTTCTGACAATATGTATAATATAACAATACATGCACATAAGCTCTTACATAAATAATTTAAGTAACTTTTATAAAACACAATGAAAAATCTACAGAGTAGGTGAAATATCTTTTTCCTTCCTTTGCCTTTTTTTAACTTTTTTTTTAATTTGTGAGTGAAATTCATACCCTTTGGGTGGTGCAGTTAAATTCCATTCTAGAAGAATCTCTCAGTACTATAGTGAAGACTATCAGGAGGACTAATTAAAAACTTTTGTGTGACTTGCTGCTTATAATAGTCCTGCTATATAATAATAATAATAAACCCAGATATAGGAGAGATTTCCCACATGATGCTATAAATGTAGTCAAATTCTGATTTTCAATAATCTTTCTCTAACATCAAGCCTTACTGGAGGAAGTGTGGGGAGACACTACAAAGCGTTTCTATATACAACTCATTCCGTGTTTGGCTTTGTTATTTGATACTACGCAGTTCTACCAGAGCAACACAAAGAAACTGCAGTACAGGTGATTACGCAGAATACATTTAGAGCTATATCTCCAGAGGTGAAAAGGTGGAAAAATATCACATTGGATTGACAGGTTTGTGCTCAGAAAACTGTCCAAATGAAGCTGGTGGTGAGGGAGAATAGAAATTCACCCATCTCATAGATGTAACTACTGACTTAGTAAAGAATACCACGTCACTGGAAAAATAAACATGAAACGATATTTTAAGGTACAGGTGCTATGTACTTTATGTTACACTATACGTGAACTGTGGTTTGAGGTTTGGAACAAAAGCGATAGCTCAATACATCTCCAGAGTAATAATAACTTTGTATCCCAGTACCCTGCCAATGAAGTACGGCCAAAAACACGTCTCCAGGTCCGTATTCTCAGCTGGCTGAAGAGTCAGGGATGCTGCGTGGCCAATAGTTCCTACTGACTTGTTGAAAGTTCCCTTGCTGTTCATAGGAATTTGGATTTAATATATAACTTAAGACAGCCAAAACAGAAGGAATTTTCTGAGTACCTGTGGCACAGTAAACTAACAGAGCCAGCTGCTCACCGAAATCCAAGAGCCTGACCCTGAGCCAGAGGCACATTTTGCTACATCCCTTGACACTCCATGTAATCTATGTGGGGGTTTTATCCTACCTCCCCAAAACAGTGCAACTGGCAAATCCCCCTGACTCTCATGTGTCCAGCCATGCATCTTAACCCATCTTACTAGGTGAGTGGCACGAAAAGGGACAAACAGAGAGCAAAGTGGTGGAGGAACCTCGGTTTGTTCACATTACAACAAAGTGCTTGCAGGCTTTCAATATTATATTAAACTAGTCAATAAGTAGAGAAATCCTTTGTTGGAGAAAGGAAGAGAACGTCAATATCCACTGAGGAGGAAAGAATATCTCACTCAAGCGAGCACACACTCAGGAGAATGTGTTTCAAACTGTAATATTTCACAATAATTCATCAGCATAACTTGATTTCATTATTGGTTTAATCCACTCCTTGTCATCTTGCTATTTCCACTTACATGCTTCAATTAAGGGCTGTTTACAGGTTTGTTTGGTTTGGTTTTTTTTTCAAAAGTGGTGCTCAAGCGCTTCATGATTAAAATTTTTAAGGCATTTTAAAATCATCTGCAGAGTAATTGAGTCAGATTTTGATTGGTTGTATATAATAACAGCTGTTTATTAGCACCTTAGAGCAATATAACAACAACATGCTACAAAATGTTCCATTAGAAATGCATACTTGTTATAAGAATAAGAACATCTAATTGATTTACCCTGTGGTAATAAATTTTTTACTCTTAGTCATGCATTAAAATAGATGTATTTTACACAATGACAAATGTACAAAACATCTCACTGACTAAGCAACATCCACTTGTGTCAGAATTATCCTGACTGTGAGCACAGTTCTCTCCATCTGCGGTAGATGACTGAAGAGATAAGCAAACTGTATTGGTTTTGACTATGAAGGAAGAGTAGATGTATTCAACCAGGGGCTTTTAAACCATCTTAAGGATGATAGCAGCAGCTTTCCAAAAGTTGAGGGGGATATCGTTATAGCAACATCTGAAGTAACAAATTACTACTCCAGTTTTACAGTTGGGAAACTGAGGCATAGATATGCCATGTAATTTCCCCAGATCTACCTGGGGAAACTGCTGGCTGTACTGATGTAAGAACACCAAACACCTGGCAAACTAGGGGATTTGCTGTAGTGTCTTCCATACTCAAGATAAATCAGAGGCAGTTAAATTAGAAAACAATCTTCCCTCTGATGCTTCCTCATGGGATCTTACCTTTTTCTAAACCAAGAATTAATTCTTCCTCTTACCTTGTTCCATAAAAGTACTTTCATCTGAAAGTTGAGATCCTAACACAATTCTGTCCAAGAGCTGAGTTGCTTTTTTGTCCGGTCCCCAAGATAGGTTAGAAAAGGGGAGGTGTACATTTTGGGGGTCTTCCCTGCAATGCATTAAGCTTCCTGTATAATGCACAATTGAGCAATTAATTAGAGAACTGAAAATAAAGTAATACAGGTATCTACAGTTACATGCAAAATTAAAAATCAGAATCTAGAAAAGGCATATTTCTTACATGCTACTAGTACAAGTGCATAAGGTAAGACTACCTTTAAAATAACAATAAATAGATGAGGATAGTGTTTATACTACTCCAGCACGTAAATATTAACTTAAGAATTAAAATAATTTGTTTACCTGCAGTTAAATGTGTTTCAAGAAATCTGTAAGCTATAGATTTCATTTTAACTAGCTGCAAGCATCTGATCTAGTGCAATACTTTGACAACAGATAAGCTTAGCATGGAAAATGTGTAGGATTTTGCATTTTCACAGCCTAATACCAGTCAGGCTTCCACTACTCTGCTGCCTTTTTCATCAGAGCATACATTTTAATGAAAAAAACATTACAGCAATCAGTTTGAGGAGACTTAGAGCAAGGGATAGTACCTGGCTTCAGAAAAGCAGAAGCCTGGGAATGTTCTCCAATGGGAAGCAATTAGAACAATACAGAAAAGTTAGGTGTTATTGAATGCTACAGGAGGTAAACAGAGCAGCGCAGCCATGGAAACCACTGCACTGACAGATCTCCTCTGATGGAATTTGCAGCACCTCAGCGGGACGCACAGAACTACCCAACCTGCACCTCCTTCCTTTCTCTGCTTCCCACTTACTTCCTCTTCTGTCTCAATATGAATCATGATCAGTGGGCAGGTGAAGAGGGACTGTCAATCAATATGCCTCTCTGGGCTCCAGAGATAGGTTTCTGAAGCTTTTGTCAACAAATATAAACATGCCCTTCCCCCCCATAGAAAATGTATTATTTCCTAGTTGCCCAAAGCCCCAAATCACAAGACCTACAATTTCTTTTAAAAAAATTTAAGCCCCACTTGAAATCATTGACTAGTCAGCATGTGACTGCATCAAATTGCCACAGCTTTAAGTAGTGAGTATATAGCTTCTGAGAATAAACAGAAAAGCTGTCAGACTATATATGCAAATGAGCCCAATATATAAAAATATACATATTTTCATAATTTATAAACAGGTACTAGCAAATAAATAGAAGATAGAAAACACAATACTCCACCACCCTTGCCTTATTCTCTCTTTAACTAGAGAATCACGTGTGCTATGCAAAAATCTAAAATAACCAACAGTAATGAGTGGTATTCGCTACTGCTGAAAGTTAGCACAGGTACAATGGGGAACAGAGTCTGGATCAGCATCTTAACTACCCTTATTTAGATGAGTACTAATTAAACAAACTCTGTTCAACAATAACTTCTGCAAACCCTAATCTTCTTAATATGTAATCACTTTCGATAATCATTAAAAAAAAAAAAAAAAGAAAAAAAAAAGAGATATTTAACTTAAGGTTATTTTATAACACTTAAGATGTAATACAAAATGATGTTACAGAAACATGTGAAATAGCTCAAAAGGAAATAAAAAACCCCAAACATAGACACCATTTACCATGGTTATTGTACAAACTCAACATTTAAAGGTTCCTTCCAGCCGAAAACATTCTGTGATTAATATTGTGGAAATTCAAATAGAGAGGGATCGTCCTGTCTGAAATGTAATTGTTTCAACATACTTTTATATGGTCTTCTTTACATATTTACTCCCTTCAGGGAATAGCTCAAGACTGGCAACGCATGCAAACCATTGTGTAAGCTGTCACCGAACTATTTAATCATAACAGCATTAAATTCACATTGACCAAACTGAACAAAAAGATGTGAAGATGTGGTTTTTACCACGATGTGTTTACCATCGTTTCCACACAAGCCCAGTNGGTGCGGGGGCTCCGCACACCCCGCCCCGCTGCGGGCCGCCACTGCCACCTGCTGAGGGCATCGAGCTACTGATGGTACCGACCCCCGGCGACCCCTCCGGTCCCCCGGCCGCCGACCTCGGGGCAGTCCCCGGCAGACCGCGGGACAGCCCGGGGCCGAACGGTGTGGAAGATGCGGAGGGTGTACTCGGCCCCGCACGCCGATGGCGAGTGTTCACTGTCAGCATCAGGGCACTAAGGACGGTGGATACACAAATTTAGGGCTGCTGGTTTTCTTCGCGTTCCCTTGCTGCTGCTCCAGCCTGCTAAACCAGATGGTTAGTAGGTCTTAAGTGGGAAGAAACGATGTTTAGCGGCCTTGTGATTGTAGGGGACTTCCACAATGTGTGTTTTGCTATAACTTCTTCCCTTTTGCAAAGCATATTATTTGGTTTCAGAGGTGTGCTTTAGGGAGAGAACGTGCCGGGTCAGTAGGCAGCAAATCATTATGCAAAAGGAGGTAGGTAGGGTTACACAGTGGAAATTATTGCTCCTAGCTAATGCGGTGCAAGAAACTTAAATGCCTTTAATAAGTGCCCTGAGTCAAAGGCAATGTACAAAAGAGATTGTCATATACTATATTAAAGAAATAAAATCTGGTTTATAATGCGGAATAAGATCCTAATCAATATTACTAGGAAGCTAAAGTAACATTGCTCTTGTGAAATTATCATCAGCATTGCAAATGCTCCTCTTTTTAGAAAATAAGTCAGTAATTCTTCAGCAGTTGAGCAGAAGCAAACAATAAAATGTTTGTTACTATCCGGGGATCATTTGTTTCAGCAGGAAACTGCTCCCACTGTTATGCTACTCAAGTGTACAGATTCTCTCTGGAAACAGAGAGGTATCCTTATCTACGTGGATTTAAATATGGAAAGAAACAGTGAATGGAAAGAACAACTTCAATCAGATATTTTAAGTTACAACTGAATCGTGCGTTTATGGCCCCAGACAGCGTGCTTGGCAAAATGTTCCAAAACACTCATCTGTAAGCTTTCAACTATTTCTCACTTTTATTCCAGTAAAATATTTTGAGGGGAAAAAAAAAAAAAATAGAAAAAGAAAAAGGTTTGCTGTCAGGATCTTTACATAAGGAAGGTAGAATAATAGTAATAACCATTTCCAGCTGAGTTGTGCAAGTAGGTTATTGCTTTTATTTATCACCCATTGTTATCACCTAGGCCATCATTTCTTTTTGAAACATGTAAGAGTTTTGCTTCCAGCATGTGATCTTTACACTATAAAAATAATTTTAGAACCATAGTTTTAGAGTGCACCTTTTAGAAGATAATGGTTTAAATTTCTAGTTTCTCTCTTTATTGCAGTGATAGGATAGCTGGTTCCATAAACCAGCCTAGCTAATATGCCATATCTCTCTTCAGCAGCTACTGCACACATGATATAGGAAACTCTCCTGCTACTGGTTACTCATTAAAGTTAAGTGATAGGGATCCACATGGCAAGGTTAAATTTCAACACTTTAAACCCTGCTGAAAGTTGCTAATAATAATGTTTAATTTTCATTCCAAGCATTTATGCTATCATCAACTTGAGCCAGTTATTTTCTTCCTCTCATTAGTTGGAACCTATGCACCTCATTGCAGAATAAAACTCTTCAAACGGAATAACAAAATAGAGGCAGAATTTGACCCCTGCTTAAATTAAGCAACCTAAAGGAGTTTAATGTTAATGTCCTATTAACCAGAGGCAAAGTTTGATCAAGATTTTCAAAAAGGACTACAGATTCCGTATGAGGACAGGCTGAGAGAGTTTGAGTGGTTTAGCTTAGAGAAGAGAAAGCTCCAGGGAGACCTTGTAGTGGCCTTCCAGTACTTAAAGGGGGCCTGCAGATGGGAAGGGACTCTTTATAAGCAACTATAATGATAGGATGAGGGGTAACAGTTTCAAACGGACAGAGGGTAGATTTAGAGTAGATATTGGGAAGAAATTCTTTACTGTGAGAGTGGTGAGACACTAGAACAGGTTGCCCAGAAAAGTTGTGGATGCTCCCTCCCTGGAAGCATTCAAGGCCAGGTTGGATAGGGTTTGAACCACCTGGTCTAATGGAAGACATCCCTGCCCGTGGCAAGGGGGATGGAACTAGGTGATCTTTAAGGTCCCTTCCAACCTAATCCATTCTAGGATTCTTTGATGTCAACATGCTAGTAGGGAAATGCTAATGGAAACATGATTTTCAAATCAGAAACACTCAATATTTTCTTGAAAATGTCTGCTATGTAGGACAACTAAAATAACTACTGTCTTTTAAAATTAAAAATTTTTAAGTGCTGCCTTTTTATTTGGGGAAAATAAGGTTTGCAACTAATCACCCATAATCTCTTGACACTGAAAAGTCAAAAATTCAAAAAAAAAATTCACCCAAGTTTAAACCACCTCACAGAGAAAGAAAGAGATGAGAAAGGAAGGATGTTTGCTATGGCAAAGAGGGCTAGAAAGAGGAAGTAGAACTCAAGGGGCTGTAGAGTGCTGGGATTCGTGGAGACAGGGCAGACACCTCATCCTGTGCTGTTCCTAGCAGTTTTGCTTGCATGGCACTGTGCTACGATGTCTCTCTCTGCTCATTCTCCCATGTTCCCCCTTTTTAGAGAAACAATCAGAGGAGCTATTACATCCAAGGCAGAAACCACTGCTATCCTTTCAACCCCCTGCCCCCTGCACATAAGGTTTGTGATTTTGCAACGGGGGCAGGATATCAGCAGTGACAGATGCTTATGTGTCCTTACGGTATTGACCAGGTCAAACTTATCAATGGGTTTTTATTTCACAGGGTAAGTCATAAAGTATTCATTGCCCTAGGTCATCTAGACTCATGGAATAATTTAGGCTGGAAGGAACTTCTAGAGGTCATCTACTCCAACCTACCCAATGCATGGCTCTTGTCAATGTTAGGCTGTTTGAGGCCTGCTAAGTTCTGAAAATCTTTAAGGACAGAGATTTCACAATCTATATGGACAACTGTGCCAGTGCCTGACCACTCCCATAGTAAAAGATCGTGGGGTCTGTCTTTTATCTATATTGGTACATATTGCTTCTTATGTAAATACCCCCTTAGTAAATCTGGCCACAAGCATTTAATCATCCTCTACTCAACTGTACAGGGTTATTAAAATTCACTTCTAGCTCATGCATTTCCTTGCAAACAAAGATACATGGAGAGACATAAACCAAGCTAGCTTTAAATACATCACAGCTGGTATTCTAGTCCTCCTCTGAAATCAAGTAACTCCCTCCAGCCTTTCTCTAGGAATACAACTGTTAGGCCACCCCTCTAAACTGCAAGGGAAAAAGCCCTGCTCTCTACATTATTCTACGTGTTCTCTTTATTCCCCACCTTTATCAGTCCTGCTTACCTGTTGTTTTAAACTCTGTCTCATTATTGTTGCTGACAGCCTCACTAGATAGACTACATTCCTCTTGATCTTTGCTTTCTTGTTTTTCATCTTTCTCCTGATAGAGATTTTTGAAATGCATACTTTAGGATGAGATTTAAGACAATGGGTGAGTCAAGCGCCTAACCATGCCTGTAGCAGTCTTAGGAACGCCTTTCTAATGCGCTACGGTTCCAACAGTTCTTACTGAATATTTTTTTACCCATCCAACAAGAGGCCCTGAGGGCCCTACTGTCACTCTCCCCTCCACCTTTATGGCTTACCTAATGACAGGATAAAAATTCACTGAAGTCAACAGAAACACAGTAGCAGAAGGAGGGAGCCCCAAGCATACAATTCCCACAAAATGTTTCCAACGACTAGTTGTCCTCTGATACACTAATGGAAGCAGGTGCTGTCAGAGTTGGTATCTATTGCAGCCTTTGGTGGTGCCTCTAGTTCTCATTGTGTCACTTGGATAACTCAGAGGGCAGATCTTATGCAAATTCTTTGAAGATCATAGACGCTGCCAATTTTTTTTGAATAGGTGCATCAGAAATGGCAAATGTCTTTTATTTTTTAATGAAAAATGGCAGTATTTTATTTTTAAAATGTACCTGCAGAATATATTAGGTTGATGATTAACCATCTAATTTAGAAAAGAATGTTGCTTCAGTTACAATGAATTACGGTCATTTAGTTTTGAGTCCTGTGTTTATGCAATGAATGACGCCTAAGACACAAAAGCATTTGTATGCAAGATGAACAGCTGATGAAATTTTGAGAGTATTAAATCACTCAAAAGAGATCTCAAAAGAGACTTTAGATGGATGAAATACATAGCCACCTCTATATGAGGGTCACAGAAGCCAGGGCACCAAATAAGGAACCTTTTAAAATGGCCAAAACCATGCAGATGTTTTTGCCTCTTGTGTCCCATATGCGAGATTAGTGGTCAGTGATCAGAATGCTCCCTCCAGCCTCAGCATGGCTTTGCTGCCCAGGAGAAACATCTAGAGATCTTCAGCATTTCTGATGTGCAAGCGACCTGAGGTTACGAGCGCCTGAAGCAGTTAAGTCTCTCTGTGCTACTATGTATAGATTTTCTTAGATTTATTTGGGCAAGAAAGAGAAAAGGTGAGAACTCATCTTCTGCATCTACAATTTAGTCTGCGGAAACAAACTGCGTAAATGGAAATTATGTTCCTGTTGACTCAAGTGAAGACTGATGCGCTTCTAGGTATTTTCAGAAGAAAAATTTCAGGTGATTCTGAAATATTAATGTCAAAAATTTCAATGCTATGAAGATTAGGCTACAGATGAATAGGAACTTTCAAAATCAGAGCTGCTATAGTACAAGTGGAAGAGATGTGCAGAGAAGGGGAAAGAGGAGACAATGAAAAGTTCAAGGCTGGTAAATTATGAAGGTCTCTATAGTCTAAAGGGAATGCTCATGATGAGATACACCAAAATAGCAGCCACCAGCTTCTTTCAGGTACATCTCTAGATGATCTCATGTATCGACTGAGACTATATATTGCTGTCTTAAAGGAGTAGTCTTAACTCCAGAGATTAAGCTGAGCTTTCACAGAATATTTCGTCCTACTCAAAGAAACTAGAAACAAATCCAAACAAACAAAGAAGTCCTTACTTTTTTCCTACCTTAGAAACCTGAAAAAGAAGAATATCTTCTTGCTGAATTCCTAAGTAGCCATAGTCTGACTGTGCCAGATCTCTTCAGGTCTGCTGTGGGTTGCTATTACGCCTTCTGGAAGGAACTGCTGACTTCCAAGCTAGCCAAATTGCACTCTTCTCCTTGAAAAGAAGCAATTTTGAAGACGATATCCCAAGGATCCCAAGGATTTCTTTTCTTATTTAGAAACTGTTTGGCTACAAAAGACTGCACTAAACATTAACATTTTTGATTGGCATGTTTTCTCCAAAGCCTCTAGGTATTTTGGGGAATATGATTTTAAAAATTCAAATATTTTGAGAAATGAAACGTTTCTATCTGAAAAAAATGTTTCGTATTATCTTCTATTTATATTATATTCACAGATTGCATATGTAAACTTCTCTACAGTTCTCTGTATAGACTCATGGGGGGGGGGTGTCTT
>VWZK01011611.1:43727-65593 GCA_013396935.1 Baryphthengus martii | reverse complement strand
ATTTATTTATTTATTTATTTATTATTGAAATGAACATTTGAATCTGTACTATTATGAATAATTAATTTCAATTTTGGTATTTATTCTCATCTTAAACATCTTTCAGGTTCCTTAGGGCACACAACTGATGGATAGGAGAATTAAAAGAATCTCCAGATTTTTCAGTTCACCCATAATACACAAAATAGGGGAGTTTTTAGTGTAAAATTAATGGAGCTTTCTTCTCTCAACACCTCATTTTCTCCTGCATCTCTGGACCAATAACCACCGCCAACAATAAAACATTAATTTACTACAAAATCTCGAGAGCGCTGCCCTTTATTTTATACCTAATGAACTCTATCTACAATTCTGTAACATGTGACACTGACTCAGACATTCAAACGATACCTACCAAATAAAGAAAGATTGTCCAATGTGATAAACATTCTAAAAAAAAAATACAAAGATCTAGAAAGAAGCAGAAATTGGAAACCTTTCAAGTGGTAACTTTTGTCACTACTTTGAGATGAAGATTAAGCTGACTTTAGCAGAAATTACCATTTGTGCTGGTTTTACACGGAATCTTAAAACTCACTGTAAGTATACAAGGCAGAGAAAGATTTAAGTCAGGCAGTGGGACAGGTGAAAAACAAGGACAAATCATAACTGTAAACTATAACATTTTGAGTATGATTATAAAAATGTTTGTGAAATCCCCAGCAATTTGTGAAATACCCTTGCAGCGTACAGCAAACCTCTTTGGGTGAATTTCTCTCAAGTCAGTACTGAGACTCTAACTTGATTTTAAAGTATATATATAGTGCTGTGAAGGGTATTCCACCATCAATATATGGAATGAGATGCAAAACTGAAAAATTTAATATCCACACCTGCTAGAGAGAAAGGTTTTACTATGGCTAGATTCTACAGGATCACTTCTTGGCCTACAATTTCCAAAAATAGGCAAATAAACATAACACTTCTTTGCCCTAAATCAGTGTTAAATAAATGTGAATTGCGGTTAATATTGTAGCTTAATATTATTGACAAAACTCACCAAGGTTTTGCACCGAGTTACGTCTTCTCCCATAAGCTACCTCTGACCACGTGCAAAAGCAAGCTTTTGTCAATGGAAGAATAAATATACCCAGCAGCTATGCCAAGCAGGTGTGACAGGCTGAAACAGAGACAAATAAGTACCTGTCTAATTTTTTCCCATGTAAGTATTGCAAACAGCCTTTTAAAAATCTTGATCTAATATAAAAGGCACTTTTCCACATCTACTTCATCAATTATGTGAATTTTGCTAAGGGATCTCAATGATGATAATACTGGGTCTGCAGCATGTAGGATTAAAGGCTTTGTCCCCACTCATTTTGGGAATTTCACTACATCTTTAATAATATCCATTTTTCAACATTCCAAATTTTGAATTTATAGCATTTAAGTCAAACCACACCACTGCACAGAACAGGGGGAAAAAAAAGAATAAAATGCTTTTGAGCAACTTCGTGTGAAATAATTCTCACAGAGAAGCAAAAAAGGTTACACTCCAGGGGGGAAAAAATATTAGCATAATTCAGCTATGAGAATGATTGCTGAAGTTATTTTTCTTTTCTGTTTTACATTTTATTTCAATATAGAATTGGCAAGGAAATTTATAGATTAGCCCTACTTCAGTTCCTACTTAATTCCACAGCAGAAACCAGTTGGTTCTAGTGAGGCTGGAATCAGATGTTAAATGGCTGCTACCAATCTAGCTCAATTTAGGTAACAATGAACTAAATGGGCTATTCTATACATAGACAGAATACTTTAGCTCAGCTAATTGTTAAACTGATCCACATGAACAACAAACAAAACTCTTTTAAAACTACAAAGGACAGTTATCTGTTCATTAAAAGATGAATGTATAATGCATTGAAGATGACTTACTTGAACTATTAGAAACACTTCATCTTTCCCAACGTATTTGAGACAACAGCATGGTTGTAATAGGGTAAAAATGTGATCTAAGAACCACTGTGAGAAGTCAGAGCATTTAACACTGCTCAGGACAATCTCAGCACCTTCTGTGTTGGAAATTAGGCTTCAAAGATTAGGGAAAATATGAAAAATAACATTTCTTTTTCCAAAGGAGTGAAAATTCTATGGCACTCCATACACCCTCTGACTCTCTTCACAAGAGATACTCCCCCTTATTTTTAAACTTCTGTGTAGATCTCCATGGACATTATATGCAAGAAAATTGTAATGTGCTGTTTTGCTCATCTGAAGTCTGATTGTGGTTGATGACAGGATGAAACAAGAGGATCTATGACTGAAGCTGGCGCAAAAATACCTCCTTTATGTTCAACATCAACCTCTAAAAGTATGGTCAATTAGCCAAAACATCAGTAATCCCTCTGAAACCTCTTCTGACTTTTTTGTAGTAATTTCAATAAAGTACTACCAGCTGCATCCCAGTTTTCCCACTTGCAGCGCTGCACAGTGGTAGATCCAATGAGTAGTTTTCCCTTCTTTATTTTACCTTTGAATTTCTTCTTTTCTCTAGAAGTGTCTTTTGTTTACTCTTTCTCTAACGCATACTTTGGCCACTTGTGTTGGGTGTTGGTGCCCAGGTGCTGTGAGAGGTGAGGGCTGCAGTGGTAGCCTCTGCAAGGGGGGCCAGTGCTGTCCTGTGCCAGACACAGCCAGTTCTAGTGAATTCTGGCCAGTTTCAACCAGTTCCAGTGGACCCACTTGAGCCCCTCAGCCAAGTTGCTGTTTCCTCTATGGTAATGTATTTAAGAAAGGGCAAAGCATTTTTCCCCAGTCAGAATTTACTTATTTATACTTATTTATGTATAACATTTCCACATTCAGTAGTAGGTCTGAGGAATTTCTGATTTTATTTCCAGTACACAAAGAGTAATCGAATGCCTGACAACAAGCTATTTAAGAATTTTGTAGTTCTTCAACAAGTTTTGAAAAACACCCATTTAGACTAGATTCTGCTAATCACATTTATGGTATATTTTTCTCATTTGAAAGACAACATGCATTATTCAACTGCCCCAAAGAGGTTATTTTATCTAAAATCACCAACATAAAAGGAATATAAAACTATTAATATTTTTAGAATATAACAGTGAAGTTTATTTTGGGTATCATGTACTGAAATTTTGCTAATGAGGCAAATATGAAAAAAGTGCGCAATGCTGTGAACTTACATTACCTCTTCCCAAACAAAGTGTAACAAAATATTCAGCCAACTACCTCATGCAGTTTGGTCATTTGCTGTGCAGAAATGGTTTTGGACATCTATTTGTTTAACTATCAGTATTTCCAAATACTATGTGTGCTTCTGAGAATATCGAACGCGTAAAACACACACACACACAAACAGCATTTGAAAATACATTTTAGGTTAAAAAAAAAAAAAATCCCAAAGAGGCTATTAATATTTTTTTTTTTGTAATTATTAAGGAAACAGGCTTGGTATAATGCACAGAGAACTGCCAGAGAAATGACTTCTCTAAATTAATGTAGTAAACATAGCCTACTTGCAGAATCACCCACAACCACAGCTATAGTTCTCTTTTGGAAGACATGCCTTAATTTAAATCCTGGCCTTGTCCTGTCTCTGCTCAGCTGAGTGCAGAAAGTAGCTGCAGTAACTAACTTAATTTTCATCTTCACTGCAAAGGACATATGTTTAATGTTGCCCTTTCCAGTGTAGATGAAAACAGTTTGTTTTTAAAAAAAATCTCTATATTTCAAAACAACAAATTTAAACTAATGCATATGAACAAATATATACTAAAATAAACATCTCGTAAGACTGCTGTTAGTATTTGATGCTATATGGAAGTAATTAAGAACACTTTGATGTACATTTGTTTAATATTTAATTTTGAAATATTGTATCCTCATTTTGTTACAGCTTTGCTCTCATTAGTAAATGATTCTTTCATTATATTCATTATTTTAATTCTTTCAGTCTTATTGAAATAAGTACTTAATAATCTTCTTGTTATCAGATTGCATATGAGCTTTTAATAAAATTTTTGATGCATATCCATCTGTCCTCTCTATTTTTCCTGTGTAAACGATAACAATGGCATTTATGCATTTCTTTTCTTCATATATATTAACCTCTCAAAACTACTCTGAAGCCATCAAAACCTGTAAGTATCTGCAGAATACTTTCAGATCAAGGAAAAACTGTTATGCGGCACACATTTAAAATGTGCTACAGGTTGGTTATCAGCAGTGACTGGGTGACATTAGATCTTGCATCATAAATGAAACTTAGCAACCTTAGAGCGCCTAAAAACACAATGGGTTGATCTGGCCCTTATGTGGAAGATTACCATGTATGATATCACTGTCATATACTTCCAAGAGCACTTGGCTCTTTCCAGAAAATTTTCCACATCAGAACTTCTCTAGTGTATGTGTTTGGATTATGAGTCTGACAGCTACAGACCTCGCGCTATAGTGCATCTGGAGATGACATTGCACAGCGCTACCGCTTTTCTGATGTGTCCCAGAACGTATCGTTGGTAACAACACAGGTATGAGAGTCACATCATCAATGCTTTATCTTTGTTAACTGATCATTCAATTAAGAAATATAACTATCTCCCTTTGAGTGGGTTTCTGTATTTCTAACTGAATTCAGCATTTCAATTCATTCTGATTTTGTCCAAAAAACTAAAATGACTGAGACTCTATAAAATGTTCACATTGCCATATGATGATGATCCAATATGAAGAAACAAACAGCCAGCCATAGAAGAGGCACAGTAAAGACCTCCAAAGACACCGAGTCTAGGCTTGCAACCAGGACTCTCTAGAATGCTCACATTCCCCCTAATGCTCTGTAGGTAACAGCACATGCACATGAAGTACTGCACAAACCTCTTCATCCACAGGATGAACATTAGGCCTTTACTGAGCAGTTGACTATTTCCCCAGTAGTGACTGCACTTTGAGCCTACAAAACCACCTGGAAATTTTCTTGAACCCTGTTCTGTTGCCTGTACCCAACTGCTTTCACACACTCTGTAGGGGAAATGGAAGAGGACCTACCCTATTCATTTCAGGGCCATATCACCTCTGTCCAGATATGTATACCTATAACATGTAGATATCAAAAGATCTCTATCAGCCTTTAAGACTACATGGGTTGGTATACCTAAATGTAAGATTTCTGAAATCACGAAGTAGAAAACATGTAGTTATTCAGTTCAGAGCTGTGGTTTCTTTGCAAAAGGAACCAGACACTTGTAAACAATGTAAGAATGCATTTAATTTTGTACATGCCAACCTTTCCAAACGCAAATAAGTATATATTGCTGTTAAGCTTCCTTTTTTTTTTTGTTCCTGTATTATCCTCAGTGACCATGAAAGCCAACTAAAGTAACACTCCAAAGGCCAAAATGTCCCAGTCTTTTGCCCCAAAATCTAGCTATTGTAATTGTGCAATTGAGGAGACAAGTATTCTGAGATAGATTGAAAGGAATCAACTAGCTAAATAAACACTTAGATAATGGACTAACAAGGGGTTGTTTGCAACTCATCAAACAGCTTACAAAAGTCCACACAAGTAACTTTTACAGAGCAAGATGTGCAGACCAGGGCACAACTAAACTGAGATTTTAAAAATATACAGCATGTGTTGAATATATGTTTCAGATAACATAATCTTTCCTGTTGTTTAGGGCATGAGTTAAGTAATAAGCTCTGATAAACTGATGACATATGAAAATAACGGAAGACATGAAGTAAGAAACTCCACAAATGAAAGTACGGAGGTTATTTTGGATTCAAGATGCTGCAAGATAAGATGCTGATGCATGCCGATTGATCTCTGTCTAATGCTTGTGGTCTATGAAACTGTGCTGACATAAAAAAAAAAAAATAATAAAAATATCTGGATACCAAATCTAGCTTTGAGTAGCATGGAGCAAGGATAAGTAAACCTTCACCTCCATGGCAGGATTAGAAAAAGACTGTAGAAATTCCCATGGTAATTGGTGGGTGAACAGCAATATTCTGGAGTGACGCGGTTTTGAGGTTGGCAGCAATGGCCAAAGAGAAAAACAGGACATTAAGGCCCATTTGGCTGCTCAGGAAAGAGCAGGCAACAGTGACATCCCTCCTGAAAATGCAAATATGAAAATGGTAGAGATTCAATTGTCTTTGCTCATTGCCTCTGTCACTCATCCAGGAATTAGATTATGAAGAGGAGGAATTTCTAACAGTGAATATGAAATATTGTAAATTACATCTGATTACATATAAATTGGGAATGCACAATTTGAAGCAGTAAAGGACTAGTCTGTCATTATCAGGTATAACTTTTGATCTTATACAGTCTGTTCTCCTCAATGAAGATATTCTCACCAGACAGATATGTCAAATCATTAATTAAAATGATTCCTGCCTCAGTTTGATTCATAGACTGGACAAGTAGTATAATCAAATAGGATTTGGTATAGAAAAACAATTTTTTGATTTCATATGCTTGGGATTACGAGATAATCTGCTATTTATTGTTCTATTTTACCTAATTCATATTACTCAAAACAGTCTCCCTATCATGTCAAAGGTACTTAATTCTGAATGAAAACTTGAATCTGTTACAGTCAATGGAATTTTTTTCCCCATTACATTCAACCGGGCCAAGTGTTCACTCAGGAGGCAAGGAAGGCAACACATTAAAAAAAATCAAGCTACAGTTTACAAAAAAAGAACATCTAGGATTTAAATTAATATTTATTATAACTTTTTGATATTTTCCAATAGATTTTCAATAGTGTGAATAGTGTTTCAGTGATCTGTTGAAAAAATAAACACAGATGTTGTTCTAAATTATTTAAGACCTCAACTGTTTAGTAGTGCAGTGTTTTGCATAGGAAACAACTAATTCAGAGGAATGTGAGAATAGTTTACTTTTATTTAAATGCCTGTAAAACTCCTGTACTGTGGACCCTCAATCATCTGAAAGGGAAAAAAAAAAAAGCAAAGAAATTAAAAATACACTAATACTTCTGGAATATAAAGCTTTAGCTGTAAATGAAAACTAAGCAATTTCCAAGATTGATCAATACCACTGATTGAAAAAGCTAACATTACAAGTAATTCCAATTGCTTCCCAAAATGTTTACCTAAATTAGCTGAAAGACCACTACTTTGTACAACAAAAAATTTTAATTAAGCCTTGTGCTTGAAATGTTTCTGCAGTTACTCCCTTTGGTTCCATTAGGATGTAGTCCCAATTAAAATGTATTGTTAATATTACAAGATAACACTAGCTGGTGGTACAAAATTGAAGATATGCCTCCATGTAATTTTACATTATTCCTTGCTGTGAGTTTTTATAATTATTTTTTGTCAATAATGCTTTTTTTCTATTCTCTTGCCAATGAAATATTACTAATCAGTTCACTCAAACGCTGTCTCTGAAAACAGACAAGTTCCACAAAATTAAATATTTTGTACCCTAGTATTCAGTTACAGAATTGTGTTAGTCATTTTTGTTGTAGCAAAATAGCAAGTGAAGTATTAATAGTGGCACAGTGTTCTCTGACTGTAGCAAGCAAATTTTGTAATCATAAGGGAAAGAAAAATCAGGATTTGCTCATTCAACTTTAATTCACATTGTTAGTCCTTACTCAAGTGATTATGCTCACTGAGGGCTTATGTGTCTATATTTTCCCCACTGAGATTTTCTGTCTAGGCTTGAGTTATTCATGAGAAGATCAAAGTCTTTCACGTGCATTTGTTTCTCTGTATTTTTAATGTCTTTCACTTATTTAATAATGCTATGCAGAACTATAATTGTTCCATAGTTTTTGCATTCGATAGTATGTAAAACTTGTTCTGATCAAAAGCACAATTAAGTTAATGGTCACCCAGATTTCAGAACAACCTCTTGACATACGGGAAGAAAAAAGGAACAGTTATATTCAACGGCTGAGAAAAACAACTCTAAATATACAATTCTAATACCTTGTTGGAGGATCCTGTGGATAATTTTTTTGAAATCAAGAAAAAGTTGTAATTCTGTTTACTATTCAGTATTTTCAAAAGTACTTCTCTAAGAATATATGTAAATACTTGACCGACTCTGTCTTTTTGCATAAAGGGAGTAACAGAGGTCTTCAGATTCTACCAATTACAATCTCCTAAAAAGTAATAATAATTTTTAGAAGTGCTTTTAAACAATGACTAATTCTTGAAATTTTGGCCTATAATTTATAAATACTTGGTCTCACATTTTTCAGTATTTATTAGATTAAAACTAAATCAGAAATAGGATTTTTTTTTTTAAGACTCACGTTTAATTGTGTAAACCTTTAAGAACATTGTCCCAAATCCCACCACCACATTTGTGTATGGGTTCACACAAGTACCACAGTATTTCTGTTAAACTCACTCTGTCCGCCACTTTGTGAAAACCCTTGAGTTTGAAGTACCTCTTTTTAATCTATGAGGACTGTTCACAGAATCATAGAGTGGCTGAGATTGGAAGGCACCTCTGAGGGTTTCAGGGGAGTAGGAATAAATACTCAAACGCACCTTTGGAGTAAAGCAGGGAAAACAGGTAATGCAGAAACATTTTGGGAGGCTATGCCTTTTCAGTGCTCATTTTTCAAACGCTACACAAAATTACAGAAGGGTTGAGGTTGGAAGGTACCTCTGGAGATCCAACCCCCTCCTTTGCTCAAAGCAGAGTCAGCTACAGTCAGTTGACCGGGTCTGTGTCCAGTCAGCTTTTGAATATCTCCAAAGATGGAGACTCCACAACCTCACTGGACAATCCGTTCCAGTGTTTAATCTGTAATGAAAAAGTTTTTTTCTTATGTTTAAATTTAATTTAAACAAGGCATTTTGCTTTGTTTTTCTCTCAGGAAAGGATGTTAGTCTGTAAGGTCAAAGTGATGTCTCGGTACAGCTGTTAAATCTACCTCTTTTCTCTGGATGCTGTATTGCAATGAACATCTTCCAAACTTGCAGCACAGAGTTAGTCATGCAAAAGGTACCATCACGTCATGCAAAAAGTGGCATGAACAGAAATAATAATAAGTGATTTGTATGTGAGGGTTTATTTGGGTTAAGATTGTGTGAGCAATTACATGTTAACAATATGGTAACACGACTTGGCGTTAGATGAAACCCTTGTGTGGTACATTCTTGAGGGCTCCACAGTCAAAGACACCACCGTCTATTGGACATAAACCACATGTATAGTGGAAGTGTTTGGCCTCAGAGGACAGACTGTATCTAACTGAAAGCAAAGCACATATGATGGACATAAGAGAAGCTCAGTACCATCTGCCCATCTGCTCAACTACTGATCAAATCCTTTTACACCATATTGTTTGCCAATGAAAACATAGCCTTTTGGAAACAAACAGTACTCTTCTGACAAATCTAAAGCCCTGCTGATGATACTGAGTCACTCATCCTTCTAAGGTTATACTTTTTAATGGGATAGTACATGAATAATAAGAATTTTCTTAGTCAGCTAGTACAGATTCTTAATCAGTTCTGCTTGCTTACAAGTTTCGATAACATGCACATCCATTACACTGATGCTCTTGTAAATAAAGCACTAGCAATATAATTTTTTTAAGTTGAGAAGGTAGAAGGATTTTTAACTGAACTGAACTGAATTGTTACCAAGATGATTACATTCTTGTCTCAATTCCTCTGCAGCTGGATGGAATACACTGCCTACTCTCCAGTAATGAGCATACTATGCTTTTCATTTTAAACGTGTGATATGTGTTAGCTAAAACTCTTCCCTAGCTTAGAAGCACACTGAAAGTTTTAGGCAACATTTTGAAAATATTTTTACATCTGTCATTGAAAGCATCCATTTATCAAAAATATACAAACTATGATTTTTTAGTATTCCAGCACGTCCCTGCTTTTTTTCTTCTTGACATCCTACAATTTGGTTTTGTGCCACAAAACATCCATCCTGTACACTTCCAAGGGGCTTGGTCTACCGTAATACATTGAGGCCTCCACTAAGCTTTTGCTGCTGCTTTTCTCCTTCCTTTTGAACATACAACCTGAATTACCTGAATTAAAAGCAGTCCTCCTTAGTGAGTTAAAAAACGGCAGATCCCACCAGATTGTTCTTCCTAATGTAACGATACAAAAAACATGGTGAAAGGAGTCCAATCTCTGCAGACTTTGCTACTTCTGACCTCCTGCTCCCAGTCTTTTATAGCTGAGATGTTAAATGTTTTCCCTCTCAGATCCCAATGTATCTACTTCCACCGCATCCTCTGCTAAACTTTCCCAGGCTGCAACTGACAGCCCAGACATCCACAGTGACGTGCAACAAAAACCAGCTACACAAACAGACCAGGAGAGCTTTGAAAGGTCTGCTTTCAAATACGATGGGAGTCAAGTCTCATACTGTAGCTGTTTCTTTGTCTCTACTTGTTATTAGCAGTATTTTCTCTCCGTCTCACAGATTTTTTTTGTTAGACCTACCAGTTATAATTAAATAGCCAATGCTAAAATGCTTTAAAAATTCCTCATGTGTTTATCACATATCAAGAAACAGGCTTGTTTTTCTTTTCCTTTTGTGTTTAACAGCATACTCTCTTTAAATATACAATTCTGAAAGGGATATTAAATGGCATCTATACAGTTATGTATGAAAGCAACTGCAGTCTAAACTAATGCCATCAGATAATGACAGCCTAATTGTCTTGGCTTGCTTGGCATGTCACAAATGTTTTTACAATGTCCTTAGCAGACGAAGAGTCAGAAAACAAATTTCTGCAAGTTCTAGATAAATTACTATAAAATAGTAAAACACAGCCTGTTAAGGCCTTCCTAAAATTGGTTCCATATTCTACCATCTGTAATGTTAACATTTCAGAAGACATTTTTCTGAGCTGTAAATACTATTCATCTGATGGACAAGCTTCTTCCTTTTATGTTATATTTCAACTAACACCTTAGTATACAAGAGTGGTTAATAATACAGCTCTGCAGGGAGTGAGTTCCCTTTTCCAACATGAATACTAAATCTGTTATAGACTATATAGGATCCATTCACCTGTTTCTTAAGGATTTAGCATTAAACAAAGAAAGGATCATTGCACCCACTATCAGATGTTCTTCTGTGAAGCAAAAACCTATGTCACATAAGCAAAGAGCTGTGACCCGTACCTCTAATTTGCTGAGTACAAAAGGCAAGTTCTCTGCATTTAGTACTTATTCTTCTAGATGTAACCCCTTCAAGAAACTAAGGATTTTGTTAAAATCTGTGAAAGTGAAATGGTAAGTTAAAGAAAAAGGTATTAACAGCAGTAACACAGACTGTTGAAGTAGAGCTAGGGGTAATTTTGTTGCCAAGGAACAATCAGCACGTACAGTCAAACACAAGCTATATATGCCTCAAAAATAACAGAATAAACAACAGAGTTACTTGATCTGCATCCTTTGAGAGAGAATACATTCTGTGCAAACTTTGTCTCCCTTGAACATTTATTTAACTGTGTGAAAGATTCAGAAGGTGTTAAGTACCTTTATTGATGGGACATCCTAGGTTATCTTCAAAACTGTTTTTCTGCAGAAGACTGGAAAAGCAGTGTGAATTGCACAGAACACAGGAAAAAAGTGGAAATGTAGGCTGTAAACTTCTTCACTAATGGATCTTTTCTGGTGATGTTAGACAAATGGGGTTTCTTTTCATGACACAGTAGCCTTGGAGATATTCTCAGGAGACTTTAAGGAGAAGACAATATTGTTGGATACCACATATTGCTATATACAATGGCTGAGAGGTTTTTCCATTAAAGGCAGTGTCATACCACTCAGCAAAAGTTTCCCCGAAAAGGAAGATCAAATTGTCTTTCTCCATTTTCAGCCATTTTCTGTGTCCCAGGAGTGTTCTAACTAAACAGAGGGAGAAAATAGCTGGAGAAATGAGAGTGACAGCTAAATACTAATTGTATTTAACATAAATACAGAGGCTAACTGCAATCTCGAGATAACTTGGCACTCAGGAATTTTGGCACAGAAATTCTTCTGTCCTGATGATTGCTTATACAAGTTCAAGTATGTATTAAATAATAGTGGTAATTTTAAAACTGCATTCAATTAAGGCAAACTTCATATATTTTAAAATATCAGTTGGAACCAATACTTACATTACATTGATTTTAACTAATATTTTCCTTCTATAGCATACTGTGTCCCAAACCTTAAAGCCAGTAGGGGCATTTTAAGGGCATCTAATTTAAAGAATTCAGGAAGAAGTCCTTTTGAGACAAAGCATTGTTATATCAGTAATCCATCTGTATTTGAGGAAAAAAAAATATTTTCTTTAAAAGTCCAATCATTTCTACTGAAACAATTGATCTGCAAAATTCTAATTTTATTTGGTGATCTTTTGAGTAATCTTTAACAAGTTGATTGCTTTACTGTACAGGATAGATCAAGAACAGTTCCTCTTTGTGTCATTTCTATAACCCTACAATTTTTATCGTGTTGCTAGGATTGTTACTTTTTCAAAGTGAGGGTGAAATAATAAAAAGAGATGGATAAGTGCAAATTCCCTTTAAGTTTACTACTATTAACTTTTATTCTGGATACGTCCATTGGAGAACGCCAGATACTCTTAAAATCACAGACAAAGCTCATTGGCTTGACTGAACATAGAAATTGTTTCTAATATTCTAAATACTCTCAAGTATACCTAATAGCTCAACAGTCAAGAGAAAACAATCTTCTTAAAATTAATAGTTTTTGTTATCGACTATCAAAATCCACAGTGTATCTCAGACTATCTTTCATGCTTCAGTTTTATGTTTAAATTAAAATTTAATTATTCAAAAGGGCTCACATTCTTCAACTCTATGGCTAAGTTCCCAAGTAATTTCAAGGATTATTTAAACAAATCGAACTCCTGAGCCTGAGACTTGCCCACGAGATAAAAAGGTGGCTATTTTCAATTCGAAATTGGTACACAGCATACATGCCACTCAAAAGGCAGTAAAATCTGCCACTACATAGTCATTACAGACCTGTGGCTAGAGACAAAGAAAGAAAACGACATAATTTGATTAGCCTGCGACTTTATTAGTTTAACTCATCTGGGAACTATCCAGCAATATTTCTTCCAATGAATGTCATAATTCTTCTTTAATTTTTTCCACCTGGTACCTCTGCCATCAATCTACACTCCTTCTCCACCTCTCTGTACTTGGCTCTCAGCCCATCACTCATGCTTTCCCAGTCTAGCCTTGTACTAGCATTAAGGGATAAGAGCAAAGAGGTTTGCTTTTTTTTTTTTTTTTTTTTATCTTGTGTCAGACCACAGAACACACAGCTTCACTTCCTCCATTGCTGGATGCTTTCCCTGTCTTCAGTCCCTATTCCTGTTATAATTAATTTATGCCCTGCTTTTCTTTACAGCCTGCCTCCTCGAGATTCTGCAAACTGGAAAAATTGCTAACAAACCTGGACTTGTCTAATTCCTTCTCCACTTTTCTGTTCCTTTCACATTCCTTCCCATACATCAAAAAACACCCAGAAAAAAAAAAAATCTCAAACAGGTAATGGAACTCCTTTAGCCGACAAAACTCTTAACGAGAAAACGATTGTGAAAACCAGAAAGTTAAGGCCAACTAACTCAAGCATTCAAAGACACTCAGACTACAAAGATTTGTATACTTAAGTAAACTCCATTGTTTAACATACTAATACAAGTAATGCCTTGTCATGCTCCCAGTTACCCTGAGGAGAAAAGGGAAACTGTGGGACTCTTAAAGAAATCTATTTATACAAAGGTCATCTCCTTCTTCCCTTCCCAACATGTTGCTTTTAAGATTGCAGCAACTTCATTTTGGAGAGTCAGACTCTAAACATGAAATCTATCAATACTCTGTTACTGGCCATTTTTCTCCGACAAAGTTTTACTGTGTTTCCTCATTACGGTGTGGATCATGAATGGAGTATGGAACATAAATGCAGTTTGCACACTAGTAAGCATACAAATTGTACAGTAAGTATGTAGTGTTAGGACAGTAAGCAGTAAATAGTTTTGGAGAAACATAATTAGTATTTTCAATCAGAATATGTAAGAGTGATTAGTATTAGTGGTGAATGTATTGATCTAGGAACACGACTTGGCTAAAGAGGAAATTCTGTATTAGGGGGATAGCATGTCACTATTTATTGATTTATGTCTAAAATAAACAGTATGTTCTATTGCTCTTGAGGTGGAAGACATGAGATTGAAGTAGGTATTTTAATATCCTGTTTAATGTCAAGTCAGAAAATTAGATTCTTCCTTAACCTTTGAGTTTTAGTCATAAAAAGACTGATGTTTCAGAACCTCCCAGTGTTTGAGGTATACCATTTATTCAAATGGTAATGACTGACAGCCCCAGGGCTGGCAAAAGTCTTAGCTGTTTATGGGAAAAATATTTCCTGCCCATTGGGTTGTGAAGGTAGCTCAGTAATTTTGAATGACTTCATGTAAAGCTATTTTTACATATTTTTTCAGGTATGCTAAAGAAAGTGAATGCCTGGGTAGCATTGCTAATAAGATTTACCTGGAGTAATAGATTACATAAAAAGAAAATACGTAAGGGAGAAATGGGTCCTCTTAGAAAGGAGAACAAAAAGCATTCAACCAGGAGCTTCATGTTTTGGGTCAAATTAATTGCACTTCACTTGTACTCAGGCTATTGCTGAAGAGAAACTGTTATATATTAATGTGAAAGGCCCTTCTTGTCCACCTATACTGTTGAAGTTAAAAAGAATCATATCATAGATTTACAAAACAAAGATCTCACACTTCTTATTTCTTAAGCAAATTTGATACACCAGTAGTTCAAATTAATAGATTATGCTGTTGCTTGCTTCTGGAACATTTTCACAGCACTATCTGTTAGCACATTGGTTTAAGATCTACGAGACTGAACAATAATGATTCCCTAAGCATTCTTCAACATTCAATGCCTACTGGAAACCATATTTCAGATCACCCTCCTAAGATAGCTTTGATGTCCATGAGTCTTAGCAAAAGAGTGAGTCTTCTATCAACAGACTGCCTTTCAGTTCAGTTTGTTTATTTTGATTTGTTGTATATACATTTTCAGCTCAAGGCAGGAAGATTAATGGAAATAAATAATGACATATTTGCAACAAGATTTTTGTGGCAAAAAGCTTTACTTAGGTATTGTGGTTTCAATGCAACCACAACACAACGTCAAGCTTCCTTTGCAAATAACAGACCCAATTGTAAAGCTAAAATTATAGCTCCGTGGAAAAAATAAAAATAAAAATAAAAATAAAAATAAAAAAGAAAAGATTTGAAGACACAATATCTAATGTATGGTTGGATGTGGCTGTATTCCAAACAAAATCATTCCTATTATCCACGAGTTGGTTGACACTTTTTCTCTCGCCATAACATGCAGCATTTATTTACCCTTACATTTTGAGGCATTACAGTTTCTGCTGACATGGGTATTTTCCCAAAATAGAACATTAGAGCAGTCCTCTGCTAGACATTTAAGCCATGTGTATGTTTATTTTTTAATTTCTTTCTTGAACTTTCTAACTGTGAGCAGGCTGGGAAAGTGGAGTCATGATGAATGAGAGTTTGCTTTGAAGAAAAAAAATAAAAAGGAGAAATGTACACATTTGATGTAACATTGAAAAAGTCACAGCCTCCTACCTTGAAAACAAACATTTCCCGGCGAAGAATAGCCAGAGTGTTGAAGTTCCCATCACAGATGTTGGGCTTGGCTCCAGGATAGGAAGGTTTATCCCCAGTGGGTGGTCGCGGAGGTTTAGGTTGCCTGTCATTCTTCCGTGGGTCTGCTGGAGGGATTGAACGATGTGGGGGCACTGTTGGCAGAGGTCTTGTTGGTGGTGGGATCCTGTCAGGTGGACCTTTAAAAATATAGCAGCACGATGTAATTTACATGCCCACCAATGGGACTCAAAGTAGAAATACACTACAAAAACCTGCTGTCAACAGTACAAAATCCTACAGTAGAAGGGGAACGGAAAAAGTGACCTAACATACCCTTCCTATGTTGTTAAAGGGTACAATCATGGACTACCATAAAACCAAGGACAAATTAAGACAACAATTACTTTTCACTATCCAGACTCTTCCTCTGTTCTTGGAACAATGTTCCAATAAAATCTAGAAAGGATGCATAGTCCACCATCATTTCAGATAAGAATTAATTCATAGCATATACTTTACCAACTGGGTAAGAACTGTTAAAACAGAACCATTGTCTATTGTACAAAATAAAGGAAAACAAAATCCTGTTCATAATTAATAAGATCAGCAGCAGCTAAAGGATCTCCAATCTCTATTATTAACTTCCACTCATCAATTCACATAAGCATATATATAGCATAATTGATATTTCCTACTGACCCAATTTGTAGGCCAAGTAATGTCATGTGCGTTGATGAAGGGACATTCCCAGCTTTCCTCAGTGCTCCTTGCTATATATATGACTTCTTGAAACAAGACATCAAATCCCAGCCATCCATATAAACAAAAAGCATAATTCACATATTTTTGTGAATAACTTGAAAATAATTACTTCTTTTTTTTTTTTTTTTTTTTTTTCAGATACCTGGTAATTAAATGAATTGTTCTGAGGATAAATGGATTAAAAAGAACTAAAGTGGAAAACTAGAACTCTGTACAGCTGTTTTAAAACATTTTTCTTCCTTCAAATACATTTGCCATAATATACAGAGTCTGATAATAGGTGAACTAAATATCCCTCTCATTATTTCTCTACATGAAAGTTTAGGCCATCCTAGACAGATGCTATTCATAATCTTAATGGCATACTGAATGACTTGCAATGGATACACTAAAAATGTCTTTCCCTTTCTCCATGTGTTACTACATTTACTTATATTTTCCATGCACAAAAAGAAAAGAAGTTTCAGTTGGATCAGTAAGATTTCTGGAAACAACATGAATACTTCAATTTTGCTCGTTCTATTTGGGCCTTTCTCCAAAACATTTAAATACATAATCAATTTTGACTTTAAAAAATAAATAGAATTTGCATGACCAGCTTCAGAAAGACTTTTGAACAATAACAGAACTCTAAAACTGCATAAACAGCATTTGAAATTTTGATACCTTATAAAAAAACCTGTATTTTTAAAATAAGATAGACTATGTAAGGAAACATTAAAGTTGCCAAATGATAGTCATACAATTTTTTAAGGCATTTATTTAATTTATAATTTTAAGGTTTGTGACATTTATAATTTACAGTTAACAATGGTGTTTCAAGGAATACGCCAGACCAAAGTAATTATTTTAATAGGTGTGACATTTTTATTGAGATATATGACTCCAGATCACCTCTCTATTTTAAAGGGAGCTAAGGAATCCGTTTGCAGTAGTTCATATTGGTAAGTTTTTAACCCCAAACCAAAGTTTTCATACGCTATTTGGTGGTGATGTCAGATATTACTTCCCATGGGTAACACATTTCTCCTAATGTATAGCCCACAGCTGTTAGAGCTTAGCAGTTAGTTTTCAGCAAAGTATTCTGTCTAGCCCTTAAGTCTAGACTACCAACTTATGAGGTCATGAGAAACAACCTTCCTGCCAGCTAATCACACAGGAAGCAAAACAACTAAACAAAATTTGTTCATCCAACCCTTTTGAAATTGCCATTTATGTTTTATGAAAATATATAATACTGCTTGTTAACATAATATTTTAAAACGCTTGTTACTGTAAAACACCACGGAGACTCCAGGGTCCTAGTTTTCAGTACTGTAATTCTGCATGATCACAGTTGTCATTTCTAGTAGTAAAGATAAACAAGAATGACCCTGATAATATTCGATATAAACCTGACAAAATTGAATCCAATACAGAATTGATCAGGGAATATTAAGCAAGGAAATTCCAAATGATATGTACCAGATACATAGCATTAACTTACAGACACCACAGATTTTTCACTGTAGGAGAGAAAAACAAAATATACTTTTAATGAAAAAAAGGACTATTTAACAGAAACCAACAGAATCAAAGTCTTTAAAATCAAGAAGAAAACCTTGTCTTTGGAAATGTAAGGAACAGTAATATGGGAGTTAGTGTTACATTCAACCCATAATCAGAATAATGTGACTGATTTGGCTTTTTTTTAAAAAAAAATTCATTTACTTTGCCATGTCAAATTGAATTCGATAAATGTAAAATTTATTTACATCACATATGTTTTTCATATCAGGCCACAGGAAAAAAAAACCCAGAGAAACATATTTTGAAGAAGTGGGTCTTTTCCCTTCTAGGCATCTCAAAACCTTAGGCTGGTAATAATCCTTTTGAGATCAGTTTGCCATATTTATCACAAGAAAGGGTTTTTCTGGGACCACAAATGTACACCTAGGCAATTGTTTAGTATTGTAACTGACAAACTGAGAAGCAATCATTTCATCCCGTTAACATGACCTTAGTCCACTGTAGAAACAAGCTTGTTACGGTTAAAGGCCTGCACTTCTTAATATTTTCATAGTTTGAGATCCTTTTGCAGATATTTTCTCTATGGCTTTTAAAAACACTTAAAATTACTATTCCAGATGAGCACAAATTTGAATACAAGTTATAAAGAGCGAGAAACAAAGTAAAAACAAAATAAATTCATCAGAATCTTTGGCCTGCCCAAAAGAAGGCCTCTGTCATAACAACTGGCAGAGTCTACGCTAACAAAGGTGGCATGTAAACGTATTCTAAAGCAAATAACTAATGTTGCTTAATTAGAGTGTGACATACCGTATATCTTCTGGATGCCCTGTAAATCATCATTAGGTAGTTTGAAGTTGTCAGTTTCCATATACTGGTAAAATGGAGCCATGATTGCAGTGGGATCATTAGAGTGCTCCAAGCCTAGAGCATGTCCCAGTTCATGCACTGCAACTAGAAACAGATCATTTCCTATGAAGAGAAGAAAGGGAAAAGAGACCTTTGAAACCATAAGCATAGTAACAGAAATAATACAAGTGCATTCTGCACTTAAAAGACATTTTCACTGAATTTGATTTTTACAAGGCAGGTCTTAATAATGAACCATAAGGACAATGTGGTAACAAAGGCAGCTTTTCCATTTTTTAAACAAGGAAACCATTATTGTTACATATAATACATGATACTCTTACAGACACCATAAGCATAATCTTTTACAACTGATGCACATGGTTACCGTAGGGTTCAAGTGTCACATCTCAAGCTTAGGCTTGTGTCCAATTCCTGACTGGAAACTAATGTTGCAGGGAACCTTACTAAAAATGCTTGCATCAAGACATAGTTCTAAAAGGAAAATATCTTCCTCCTCAACAGAGGACTACCCATTTAGGACAAACCCCTGTTTAGGACTAAGGGAACTTAGTCATCCAAGCCCTTGCAATCAGACTCCTGCTGATTATTCGTAGATGTTGTCCATTACTGAATTACCATAACTGAAATCCTAATGAGGAAAATATGGATGTTGTGCTATACTTCTCAAAATAGGATGGCCTTATTTAATTGTGTAATTCCCTTATAAGTGCAGTTGCTTACTTAAGTATTAGAACTTTGATTTATGTAGGTCTTAAAAAGAAAACTACACTTGTGTTATGGACTGAATTAATTTTTTTGTTATCCTCTTCTAAAAATCATCTTTTCATTTTTTATTACAGGACATTAGACACAACTACAAGTTTTAGCAGTAGAATTAAGGCACTCTGTGAAGCAAACACAAATCAAAGCCAATGGGACTATTTCTATAAAAATTTCAGAGATGGACATCTATGGTATTAATTTTGTCTATTTTTATTCCTCTAGGACTTAATTCAGCATATCTTTCTATGAGTCTTCTGTAAAGATTCTGTAGTCAACCTATCATATAATGAGACTTTGGAAAAATGTTTTAAATCAGGAGAAAGATTTTGGTCACTTGGAAAGGGTCAGATCCAGGATATAGCTCATTTTCACCACCTAGGGATGGGAATAATCATTTTTCAGGAGTATATTCCTGTCCCACCGACAAGAGAAGCATTCCAGATCAACAGCTTATGCCAAACATCTAACTGATAGATGGATGAGCTCAAGTGAAACACATGTCACCTACCGTAGATAGTTTCTTGTTGGAAGAGCAGTATAAATAATGGAAGCCTATACTGTGGCCTAATAGTTGCTTACTGGAACAAGAAAATGCTTAACATTAACTCTAATCATATATTCTGTAAATTCTTTGTGGATAGACAGTTAATTTCCACTGCTGGCACTTGATCTAGAATTCTAAGTACTATTATAATACTAATAGTAATAATATTAAAAAGTTCAACTTAGAAAAAACAATTTACATATATAGTTACAGAAGTTTCAGGACATAGTTGACACCACTTCAATTTTTCAAGTACTTTCTGTTGTTGACACAAAGAAATTATCTTTCTCCCAAGTCTATATGAAAGGGAAAACACTTGGCAATAGATGTCTTCATGATGTATGGAGCCATGTTGATCTTTCTAAAATAAATGTTTGACTGAAAGCATGGAAACAGTCACAATTAAAGCTGTGTTTAGTTGACAGAGTTTTTTCATGTCTTTCTGATTCTTAATTTGGAAATATGGAAACTAAATGCTCTTGCTTTTTTATTCGGTATAATTGTGCAGAAAAATCATGACTTTCAAAAATTAATGTGACATAATGTGCTTACAGATATGAGAATACTTTATCCTATCATTTATAATTATGTGGTTTCCAGATGAAATATTTTCATGACAATACATTTTCTTGGATGCAGTTCTCTTTATAGTAAAGCAGATTCTCAGTGTGCTGTTTTAGCAGGTTTGATAAGCTTGTCTGTCCCGGTAATGAATGTGCCCTTCTGTATGCAGCCAAGGCTGATCTTGATGCTATCTCATGTGACTAATGCACAGTTTCTGTAGCTAACCTCAGCATCGGAAGTGATGCACAGAAGCAATTTTATAAAGGTTTTTATTCTGCACCCACAATGGAATATTTTAAAAAATGATAAACTTAAGATGGAAAGACATGAAGAAAGAAGATGTTACTGTACTGTAACTATTGTAATTGACATGTCTCACATTTTTCTATTGTTTTCTGCATTTTATGAAAGTTAGAGTTCTAACCCAGGTTTATTAGAATGAAACATTTATTTGTCTGGCATTAGCTCATATATTTAAGATGCAACTTTCTCTTGTTTTTCAGACCTAATGAAGGGCAAATTTACCTCCTAGACCTGTGATTTCTACATCATAACTAAGAATATTAACCACTTTAGGTCCTATATTAGTAATTTTATTTATAGGTTGGCCACAGTACATTCTGAACCATTTTCAAATAGTTTTAAATTAGTTGTATTTCATTTTACCATTATTACTAGGCTGGTCAGCATCAGTAGATCAAAGGGTATGTTACATGTGGTATTTAAGTTCTGCTCTTTGTGGTAGAAGGTCTGGGAAGTGACCTTGCTAAAATTTCTAAAATTTCAAGAAACTACAATTCATAAAGAGTCTTGGAAGAATCTACTGCTTCTCTCCATTTGTGCCAGTTATGCAATGCATGAAGAATCAATATATCCTTTGGTTATCAATCCTCATTGAGTCCTCATAAAGACCTCCAGAAATTTCCATATTTTGTTCCATGCTGACCTTGAAGGTGAGTCAATTACATAGTAACAAGGAAATAAATAAAACACACTGCCATTTACTGGCCTATCTTCCTTCTGGGATCACAGATAGTATATAGTAAAGCATTTCTGAAGTAGTACTTCTAATGACAGTTGGACTATGTTACAGAACAGATATTATGCAAGGGGTGGCAGTTTCTTAGTATATCTTTT
>VWZK01011611.1:0-43699 GCA_013396935.1 Baryphthengus martii | reverse complement strand
TTTTTTTTTTTTTTTTTTTTTTGGATTGGAGTGATTATGTAAAAAAAGAAATAAAAAAATTATATTCAGCATCTTACTGGTCCTCTGGACTTTGTCAAAGTCTAAGTCCAAAAGGGAAAAAGGCAAAAGGACTATGAAAAGTAATTTCTACCTCCTACAATGCAACTTCTAGCCATCAGGGGAGCTATTAAATGTGGTAAAGACACATCAGCCCTTGGAGCAAATGAATAAGGGAGGAAGGGAGAAGGTCACAGGAAAGAGCTAGGAGAATAATATTCTTGCCTGGGGTGACAGTGATTTAACAGGGAACATATTTTCTACTTGTACTCAAATAGCCCCATTATTCATAACAATTTCCATCAAGAGTCGTGATTGTCCCTAGGGCATCCTGAATTTAAACTGACCCAAATAACTTAGTACAGTTGAAACTGAGGTTTAAACAAGTTCAAGATGTGTTGTCTGAGACCACCACAAGTAGGACTTACTACTGGCTTAGTTTCCATCCTTTTTCTTTTGCATATAATTAGATTTCTCCAATTAGGCAAAAATTGCCCAGACTCTCTTTGCTTTTGGGAGCAGACTTGCTTTGATCATCTCAATGTTACTGTAACTAACTTCTGAGAGTGCAGAAGGATAACCCTGAGTATGGCTCTTTCTCTCCAAGCTGCACAGAAATGTACTTGTGACTGCAAGGTTGACAGTAGGCCAGCTTCACTTCCTTGGCCAGAGGCCAAAGGAGGAGTGTAAAGGCAAGTGAACATTCATACCAGTTCAGGCTATCTTTGTTATCGTACTGACACTGAATATAATTTTAAAACATTTTCAGTCCCCACCATTGAAGGAGAGAGTCCCAATTAGAAACATATATTTCAGTCCACATGGCAAATGAGGCACCGTCACAAAATTTTAACAAGTCATGAGTAACAGTTAAACTATATGTGACTATGATGACTTCTAAACTAAAAGTTGCCACTGCAGGATAAATGATGGTGAATATCCGTTGTGATAGTCTCAGTTACATACACCTTGTTATATTTATCTATAGAGTAGTAGAGACATATTGGAAAATATATTACAGAAGTCCAAAATTTGTGCATCTCTGTTCTTGTGTTCTCCATTAACATGGAGATTTTGAATAGAAGGGATATAAGCTCAAAAAGATTGTGACTGTTTTTCTTGTCTTATCTCAAGCTTGATTTCATAAGGAAAAAAGAAAAGATACTGTGTGTAAAGAACTAAGACAAAATGATTATTTTTATACTGACACTTTTCTCTCAGGCTATAAACTATTTTAGGCACTAAATCTGCTTGACTTTACAATCACTCCTCAAACTCCAGAATATAAATATGTATTAATATATGAAATATTCAACTGTCAGCACTGTGGAGCATGGTGTATGGAGAAGCCTTTCCCTGTAGCTAACATATAGACTATTTTTCATGTCTACGGGAAAACAAAGCTAGCATGTTTGTCCACAGCAAGCTATTAAGAAATCCTAGTTCTGAAGATATTAATTCCTGTTTTAAATAGTATGCCATTGCTTAGTAAGCCTTTGATTCGTCACCGGGCCACCTTTTTAATGCTGCACTAAATGACACCTCAGGGCATGTCACTTGTTTCTTCTCCTTGGCAAGTGACAGCAACTGCTACACATTGTGAGCTCAAGAGTTGTCCATCATTTAAATGCCTTATGACCTCAATTTTGAAGACTTTCCCATTCAGAGAAAAAGAACAAAATCTAGAAATTCAATTTCAAAGGACAAATTGGAAAAATACAAAAATGTTTTTTACGTGGACATACACTCTTTCTTTCAAAGATTATCCTACTTCATTTTTCATGCGATGCAGATAGATGATTTCAGATTAAACTCATATGAATCTGAAAAGTAAATCTATACAACAAAGACTTCTATTACAGGCCTATTACCAAAAAGACAGTACTTCATACTCAAGCTTACAGTTCATCAGTTCATTTGTACCATGGACTCATCAACACTGCTAATCCCAATATGCTGAAATATTGCAATTTTTAGAGTAAGACTCTTATTCTACATAGTGTGCAAAAAGAAAACAAAAAAAAAAGAACAAAACAACAAAAAAAATTTTTACCTCTTTGGTATTACTATTCTTTCCAGACAAGACAAACTTTGAAGGTGCTATTTCAACAGTCAGAAATAAAACAAGATTCTTTCTCTCTCTGATGTCATTGCAATATAGCACAACTGCAGATACACATTCTGTATGTACTTCCATAAGCATCATATATGAATATACATGTTATACAAAGACTATATATGGACCTAAATATCAATCATAGGCATATTTTTACCCAAATAAAGATGCCACATTTTCTGGTTTAAAAATCACACAGAGTTGCTGGATATTAACTCAGACTCCTGCCATTAGCACTGAAATTTGGTAGCTTGGTGGCTATTTTGGAAAGAAAGCTTTGATAAAAGATGGAACTAAGATGGTGCAGTAGCTTTGAAACCTGAAAAGCAAAACTAAATTTTTGTGGTTTTAAATAAAGATGTATGATATGCAGTATACCCATTTTCTATATGAGCTTAGTATATCTATTTTGTACACACTGTAGATTAAACAGTCATTTTTCAATAACATATCTATATATTTAGCTTTTTTCTATTCTGACAAAAAAAACACCTTAAAAAATGATTCTTTCACTCTGTTATTGCATATACATATACACAAATCTTTGCAAGTTGACTTACTGATACATATATTTGCAGACAGAAGGGGAGGTACCGTCAGTTTCTTATATACAAAGTATGTACTAATATACTCTACGTATAACAGTATACCTACACCCACATGTGTATATTTTTGAAAAGCTATTCTATTTTAAAAAGATCAACAGACTGGTGTGAAATTTAAACTTGCTTCCTTGAAATATGACAAGGGGATATTCCTATAGAGCAAGACTGTCTTCAGGTGACTCAGTTATCATTCATGAGATATGATAAGGACATGTAAGTTTAGAAGTGTGTATATTGTCCTTCTTGGAAGTATTCTACTCTTTCTGTATATTGTGGGCATAATTTAGAAGAAGTCAGGAGCCTAATAAATAACATATTTGAAAGGAGTCCGTGTTCTTTTATAATACAGATCAGCCTGTATTTAGAACACAAGGACATGCAGAAGGTAAGAATCTCTGCCTTACTACTCATATTTATTACTAAGTACATTCTACAACTTTCTAGTAAATTGCTTGAAATAGGTGGAATTAATTACTTAAAGTATTCTTAATTTTCTTTCTGAAAAAGCATGAATGCAAGCATATCACCACTTTGTTTCTCACAGTTTCTGTTACTAGTCCTGAAAAATTTCACAAACTATTCTGACTAGTGAATCGCTATCAACTTATCCAAATAGCGAGAATGAAGCAGCTAGAGATGATCCATGGAAAGGTAAAGAAGACATGAGAGCTTGCTGCTTCCCAAAAAGGTGTAAATATAATGGTATGTGTTCCTTCCGCAAATACTATGCTTATGGCTTCATTTCCTGCTTTGAGGAAACCCTGCATTGACAGTGAACCTAAATAAGTAAGAAAAACTACACTTATGCCAAATCTCTAGATTTTGGGATTAACCTCTTCATGGTTCAGGCCCACTACTGAATTTGTATATTATACTCTAATGGCATTTTCATTCTATTAGTAAATAGTTGTATCCATTAACAGATTTTGAGTATTTTCATGGTCATCTTTAGAAAATAACTCTTTTAAATAAGAGAAAATGATAACGGAATTTTGCATTTTGCTAGAAAAGATCTTCATGAATTAATTTCTCTAGCAAATTCACACCAGCAAAAACATTTGAAAACACAATAGCCATTCTCAGAACATTACAAATTCTCTTTTAAATAAGAGAAAATGATAACGGAATTTTGCATTTTGCTAGAAAAGATCTTCATGAATTAATTTCTCTAGCAAATTCACACCAGCAAAAACATTTGAAAACACAATAGCCATTCTCAGAACATTACAAATGACCAGGTTGCTAAATAACATTTACACGATTTTCCCAGTAGTTTCAATGCAATTACAAATGCTGCAAATACTGTAGCAGCCTTATTTATTTATACTCTTTCCTATCTTCTCTTTGTTTCTGTTTTCAGCAGTTGCTGTGGGAGCAGTAAGATGGAGAAGTATTTTAAACTCTTTTCTGAAGGCTATGAGAACGAACACATGCTGGGATTGAAGATTTGGATATGTGCATGAAGAGAGCCAGTAGAACACAATTCTCAGCTGTGCTCCATGGTCCTGTCCCTGAGGATCATTCATGTGAAAGGAATGGACACCTTTCTACCACTCCTGAATAAGTGCCAGTCTGGGTGAGAATAAAAGTAAAAGGACCTTAATTGTGCTTGAACCTATATTAAAATCAAACCTTTGCCTTTGATGAAAATAAATGTAGGTTCTGTTTCTAACTCACTCAGCTAAAACGCTGACCTGATAACTCTGTGGCTGCTTTTGTTCTGAAGGGATGATTTTTTATTTCTTCATAATATCCTAATATCCTGTGTGTTTTTCTACAGAGGAATATGTGTAATTACTAGAAGGAAGGTCAAAGTCACACTGCCAATGTTCACAATAGATATAACTTGCCATGGGGCAGAAATCTGAAAGGGTCCTACAGATCACTGAAATCCTCACAACACAATGTGCATAGAATTTAATTTATGTGCAAATCTTTACCCTGTGTCAGTTAAACTGCTGAGAGTAATTATATTATTCTCTATGTTACCTCACATTAAAGCCATCAAAGCCAGGTTATTATTCTTACCCTATCACTGTATCTACTTAACACACACATACGACTTTAAGGTTTTTTAAAGAGAAAGTAACATAGTGTTGTATAAATATTGGGGAACTTTATATGAAAAGTTCTTTTTCCTTCACTGTTGTTTTGATTGTCTAATCCTTATTAAGAATTGTATAGATAGAATTGTAGTTTAGGTTTTTTTTTCCTTGAAGTGGTTATAAAAGAAGTAAGAATTTTGAATCCTAATTGGCAAAGTGATTAGGTAAAGAAAAAACTTCTCTGATCTGAAAAGCAGATATGTTTTCTAAGAAGCCTTCAGACTTCAAAGGGAGACCTGATCCAAGCGTGTACCATATTCTAAATTGAGACAACTTCAAATTGGTGATCATACATATGGAGAAAGTGACAGAAAGACAAATCTGCTCCTTTGGTTTTACTTTGTTAAAATGTACTCATATGAAAAGCTCTGCTCTGTTGGATAATCTGCTCACTATCAGTAGGCATATCTATAGAGCTGTTGGTTCCACTCTAGCTAGAGGAATCACTGTAAACATCCTGAGCACTCAGAGAATACTGTTAGTTGGGCACTAGTAACTCTTGGCACTTGTCAGAATGGAAACGCCTCAGCATCCATTGTGGAGGGGCTGCCTCTAGGATGAAAGATTGCAGAGGGCAGGGCAAGGTGTCCTGGAGAGGCCAAGATGGTTAGGCAGCCAAGAAATCCTCCTGGGCCTTCTGGCACAAAAAAAGCCTAGATGCTTAAAGAAGAAGGCGGCGGGAATTAGGTGCCTCTGCCAAGGCGCAGGAGAGCTCGGACATAGGAATGTTAGCCAGGGCAGAGGTAAGTCCTGGAACACTTTCCCTTCTGTGAGTTAGGAGTTCAGCAGGACCCCAGCCTGGGTCTATGTGTGTGCATCAGCAGCTGACACAGGCAGGGAGAAGGGACAATGCCAAAGGTCCCAAGTCTGATAGCTCTCAAACCAGAGCTTCCCACTGGAAAGCAGGGAGCTGAGCACAGGATCACTGAGGGCACGTTTCTCCCATAGCTGCTCTGCCACATCCCATACTCAGGCAGGTCCAGGACCATTATCTTTCCGCCTCTGCCAGCCACCCTGGCCAGCCCTGCCAGTAACATAAGTCATCATTAAAAACACAAACCAGCTAAGGTTGGTATATATTGCAGTTGCTACCTCTTCCTGAAGCTTAAGATCAAATATTTTTACCACTTCTGCTATCATTGCTAGCTAAAGTACAGCTAGAAACATTAATCCTATGCCACTATCATATCTTCAGTTTCCTGAACATTTAGTCATAATCCCATTTCCTCGTATTTACATTGTATCAGTTCCTAAACTGCATCATAAGAAAGGAGTTCTGTATAATTCTTAGAAAATGGAAAGGAAAAGTATGTTTACACATTACCATTTTACTAACTATGCATTCAAAATTTAAATGGTCCAATCCATTTGTGCATTAATGTACTTAGACCAACAGGAGAGTGTTTGTCCTCTGTCCCGTACCTAGAGGAACTTAGGATAGCCTACACCAGCAATTACCTTTTCTAAGCATAATACTGAACTCTTCCCAAAACACACATCTCTGCTGCTGAGACAGATTTCTTTGAACGTCAACTGGTGCTGTTATTCGGAAGCACTTATCACTTCAGTTCTCTTCTAATCTGAAATTGCACAACTGAACATCACTAATGAAAGTCATCTAGCTACAGAAAACTGCAACACAACAGTCTATACCTGCACCTTTCACAGTGATGAGAAACAGGTATTTCAGGACATGATTCATCTAGTTTATTTTAGACACCTACTTCAGGATGCAACAATTCTTACCCAGAAAGGCAATATATCTCTCCTCTAACTCTAAAGGGACTCTATGAGATTAACTCAGATAGAAACATCAACATATGGTCAGATTAATTCCACCCCCTCATGTCTTCTGGCTTCTGACTTAGGTCTTTTCATTTAAGTTAGTGGCAAAACATTAATTATAAAAGTACAAGTTATGGACTTAAGTGATATATGTACAAAGCCAGGAAACATTATCATTAACTTGAACTAGAGACTTAATCCTCTCCTTTAAAACAAAATATTTTTCATGAAACACTATTGTTATTTTAATTTAGCTGATTCTTTTTGATTTGTCTGTTTCCATCTTTTTTTTCCCAACCTGATGCTTTAGCTGCAGATGTTTCCAGGTGTTGGTGTTAATTGCTCAGCACTTTTGGAAACCCAAGCCACTTAGGAATGAGTCTAAATATAGACTAAAAACATTTTGGCCTGAAGAACATACAGTTTGAGCATTTTGAAGTGAAGAATTGTCAGGATAAAGGACGAATTATTCTCTAGGCCTGAGAACACATATATCGTAGAAAACTTTTCATTGGTTAGTCATACAAAATTATTATTAAAACTCATATATAGCATTACCTTATATTTTAGGGCTATCTTACATTCTTCTACTTTTGCAACAACAATTCATTAAAGTTTTGCCTAACATAAATAAATACGTAATTACTACAAAATACTTGTCTTATTCTCTCAGGAAACCATGTCAACATCCATAAAAACTGGCAATATGATTTTTTAGATTCTGTTTGCTCCTGAAAAGGCAGGGGAAAGGAGAAGTCAGCAGAGCAATAATATTCCACAGAATATCTTTGGCAAAATTCAGATTTCCTAAAGCTGCTGCCTGCGTGAAAAAGTCTCTATGAACTGGTCCTACCAACAAACAGGAAATCAAAGATCTCTGGATCACATGAAAGTTGGAGTGCTAAGCATGGTGCCTGCTTTAAATGAAAAAAAATCCATTTTCTGTTTAGAGGACAATTTGAGCATCATAAATATTTTCTCTTCCTTAGATTATTTCTACTAGCAGATCAGATTAAAAAAAAAAAAAAAAAAAAAAAATCAAGCCATTCATCTACTAGGTGATTTTTTATTTATGAACTGATTTCATTTTATTTGCAATAATAAATGTGATTTTTCTCTTTTCTTAACCAAAAATGTTTGGGACTATGGCTTTTCACAAGCTCTCCATAGCAAGTAATCTTTCAAGAACCTAAAATTCAGACTCTGGTGTGAAATCTCATGGGTCATAAGGCTGTTTCCTTATTATGAGCATTAGTTTTATTAGTACTATTTTTATATCATTCATTTTAAAGAAATATTGCTTTTTTGTAAGCTAATGGAGAGCACTTATGAAAACAAACCCAGGGAATAAAAAAAAAAAGCAAGCACTGGAATATGTTAAATTCTTTCCTTTTTTCCCCCCTTCTCTATAACATTCTGTCACACACAAGAATTATATGAAGCCCTCTCAGGTTCAGGACTCAAACTCTACTAAGCTTCTTTCTAAGAAGAGGAAAGGTTAAGACAGGAGCTAGATTTATTTATTTGTTGTGTGTGATGTGTTACTTTCTTTCCCATGTCATTCCTACACAGTAACGATGTGTGAGGGGTTGTGGGGTCACAAAAATAACCATGAAGGGGCTGGCCCACATTTTATGTATGCACTCATTCAAAATGCATCCATTTTCCTGGACAAAAAAACAAAGAAAGCCTTTCCAGTGTTCTTTTCTAGCTTAATGCAAAACAACAAGGAACAAAACCAAAAACCATAAAAAAATCAAACCCAAAGCAATTATCCCCCCAAAACATTGTTAGTTTCAACACATTAATAATTTTAACAAGCATTTTTTAGCTATATTTCCCTATATTAACTCAGTACTCTTAATATAATAATACAAGTGTCTGATCAAATGGATCCAGTTTGGGAAGATAAACTTATCTTCATTGTTGTATAAACAGTTGTTTGAGACAAAGACATCTTTGAAAAGAAATAGATATGGCAGTTCTTTTTTTTTCTGTAAATGTAAGTGCAATGGTTGCCAAAATAGTCTGCAAGGATCCATTCTGCCTTTCAGCTAGATGTTTCCTTGGCAGCAAAGCTGATGTAACACACAATGTGAACTGTCCTCATTTATTTCCACGCAAAGTCAGCCAGCATAATTTTAACACTTTTCATTAGGAGTTTAAGATAAGCTGGCTGATTGCAAACCGAGGCAGATGGTAAATACAAGCAGTTTGTTCCACTGGCCCTGGTATGTGGGAAATAACCTCCAGTTGCAGTTTGAACGGGTAACTGAGTTTACAACTTCCCTAACTACTCCATATAGGCTTGCAATGATCTATGTTTACTTACACCGTGATGGAAGCAATATGCAATTTAGCAGAGCACATTACTCTGCCTTTTTTGATTTAGGACCTGCATCATCACCATCTCTCTTTGGCAATTAAGCCCCAGTGTAAGTATCACCTTGCTTCTCTAGAAACAAAGCACAATGTAAGATGTGTGTAACAGTCTACAGTTCCACTGTTTTAAACAAGAATATCACAAAGCCCATCTTTTTAACATATTCCTCAGTCTCTCTTCCAGTTTGCATAATAGTGCACTTGGCAATTTTTGCCTAAGAAGGAAGCTGAGAGCATAATACTGCACACTGATAGCCCCTGGGATGTATTAAAAGCAGTCAGCTAAGCACACATCTAGAACATGGGGTTGGAGTCATCCACAAGACTGCTTTCACTGACTGCCAGTGTTGAACTGATTTGCCTTTTAACAGCATGTAAATGAACTGCTTTTCTCAAAGCCAACCAATGCTCCATGAAAGGAAAAAAAACACTTTCCCCAAACCAGTAAAAATGATGTAATTACTTTTTCAGCAGTTAATATTTTCCATCATCTGGCTTCCGTCCAGTAAATGGAGCATAGCAAGGCAGATCCTTTCCTATCCGTACAGCCCCATGTCTAATGACTGAGTCCTCACAAGACAGCAGGGCCCTTTATGGGTTATTTTTTAACCATTTCCCATCTCTTCAATAACTGAAAGGGATATTCTTTATTCTCAAGTGCAGCTTTGCATCCTATGATAATACTTTCAAGGACACATTTTATGCAGCAGACACTGAATGTTTCAGAGTTCCCATTTTATGTAAGATCTTGGAACAGGTGGGCATATCTGCATCAATCAAGCATAATCTATGGAAGGTTTAGGAAATTTGAAGATAGATTATCCTGTTAACTTCTATCAGCACAACACACACTTACTGATGGGGAAAGATTGGTTTGCTTTTTAAATACTGGAAGCCTTGAGGTTTAGCTATAGAAAGTATTATTTGTGTTAGTTGACTCCTGAATTAAATTGGATTTCAGGGGGAATGGTGAAATGAAAAGAACCAGTCGCTACTGCACTTGTCTGTAGCTTGCAAACTTCTTTTAAATATCATCCTGGCATCTTAATCACTGTGCAGTGTTACAAATGTAATAGTTGCTTTTTTTTTTCATCTTTTATAATATTTCTAATTCTCTCATTCTGCACTCAAACAAATCCAGTTTAAAATAGAAGTTGTGCTTCATTAACCTTACAACTACATATAAACAAATGTGTAAATCAACAGGGTAGGTCTCTTTATCCTGGAAACAAGATATGACAGAGGTCCATAAAATTATGAATGGCATAAATAATATGGTTAGGAAATTATTTTAACACAATATGAGCACCAGCCTACCTAAAGTGTTCAAAATTCAGAAAGAGGTAGTTCTTCACATCTGCTTAAACTACAGAACATATTGCCACAGGATGTTGTGGATATCAAATACTTACAAGAGTTCAAAAAGAGATTACCCCAGTTCACGAAAAGATATCCCTCAAAGGCTATTAAACACAAAAATATGGCCTGTGGCTCAGAAATTCAATGAGCCACAGATTGCTGGAAGCTAAGAGGGAATATGCTGGGGTTTTGCTGCCATATGTTTGCCCTGTTCTTATTCTCATCCCTAGGTATCTGTTAATAGGCACAACTGGATGTAGGATATTTTGTAGGATAACCTTTGTTCTGAATCCATGTTGGCAATTCTGTGTCTAAAATTATATACACAAGAACAACACAATACAAATTCAAAGAAGATATTAATCTTTTACATATCCTAGTACAAAACTGGAAAACAAGCATGTGACAGCTGTAAGGTCACACTGCTTGATTGCAGATCAAATCTGATTTTGATAAAAGCTTATTTTAAAAATATATAAACAATTAAGTAAGAGCACTATGCTTTATGAAATCAAATTAGCGGTAACAGTATAATGTAGAGCTTCTTTTAATCTGAAATGCTCAGCTTTCTTCGTACCTAACCATAGCACGTGACATGAGCACAGTTTGAGACATAGAGCTCCCTTAGGAGCGTTAGTTTTCCTAACTCCACTGGTTCACATTTCCAGCAGCATATATCTCCTGCACTGTGTCAACCATACTGAGAGCCAGAAGAAATTTACTACAAGTTGATCTATTCAGTTCAGAGATTAGGATTTTCATAAATTTTTCTCGGCTGCCAACACGGTGCCCACAAAAGAATCTATGCACTAAAGCGGAAGTCCAAGTATATTACACTAGATCCTGTATTTGCATCAGGCCCAAGAAGCTTTTACTCAGCAATCTACAGACAACATGGTGCAAAGTGACAGATTTGTTTTTACCTTTTCATTGATTGCAAAGCTTGATTTTTCTGGATGCTGGACAGCTAAAAAAAAATAAAATTACTGAATTCTTAAGTCTGGAGTTAGTTTTCCCAAAAACACAGCTTCATGTATATATATAAGTTACAAACATTCTACGTGAATGTAAGCGCTCTGTCATAATATTCTCCTTACATTTAAGTGTAACTGTACACTAAAAACACCTATTACTTCTGCAATGGAGTTTCACTTGCTATTATTGATTGCATATTTTTTGATGGAAAGAACTGGTTTCTGCAGAACTTCAGTATGGTACAGTAGCTGTCTTGGTAAATTTGCTACAGAGGTAAAAAATCATGCATTTTATTTTGATTTCTAATTCTTTTGCAGATATGACTGTGAAGACAGGAGTATCAAATTACTATTACTGATCTACTGTGTTTACCTAAGGAGCAAATAAACTTAGTTTTTGCCAAATATCCTCTGCAACTGTAAGACACACTTTTATGGTCAGATTTTAATCAGTAATTGGTACATTAAGCATCATGTCTAATGTGCTTGAAATCTAAGCTCCCATGAAATCCTTGTTTTCCCCAAGAGCTACTTCTAAATCTTGCTGTTCTAAAAAGCTCCGCTTGTGTAAGTAGGTCAATCTTAAATTAATATGATTTAAAGAAGTGCACTCTCCATTCAAACTGGTTTAACACTCCCTTAAATAGGCTTAGATGTGTTTAGTAATTTCCCAGAAAAAAAATAATTACTTCAAACAAGGTTTAAACTAACTTAAGTACATGTAGTCAGACAAATGTGAAATCAATTTTGATAAACCAATGTAATTTTTGAAACAGAGGCAAGAGGCAAGAGTTTATGCCTTAAGTTAGAGATGTTTGCTTTCTGACAGATAGCCAACAGGTTTTTATACACTCTTAGGTGAAGAAAGGAAATATATAAATTAAGAAGCCATAGAATATATGACAATATGTATCAGTAATGGATTTTCTATTATAACATAATGTATATATCTTAATTCATGATGGCTGCTTCTCTGAATGTCTTCATTTCTGTGCTCTCTGTCATATTTTTTTGGATTCCATCTGAGAACTTTCCTATATTTAATGAGAATTATAAATCATGCCATAAATCCAGGGAAAAGATACTGGTGGAAAATAGATAAGGTAAGATTGAGGAAGAACAGACACATCTTAGTCATTATTTTCAACTGATAGGAATAGTCTATGTTTCGTTCAACATGGAGGTAGCAGTGACCATTAACTGCAAAATTCATCACAGTCCCTTCTTTCTTTCCCTGTCACTATCTGCCAAAATGAAACTTCTGAGAATAGTCCCTAGTTAAGGAATCTAGCTTTGAAGGGTTGTTGTTGCCAAGGAATATCAGAATGTTACACAAACTTGATCCATGAAATGGCCCTTGGGGTTTGCCAACAGAACTAGTCAAGATACACAGACTGCTGAAGATGAGACAACTTTCTCTAAAGTCACTGTGTTCAGAATACTGTTTTCAGGCTTGTCATCTGTCCATCTCTTGGGTCGTATTTCAGAAATGGTGAAGGGTTTGAGATTCCTTTTGCTTTTGAGTCTGCTTTTAAATTACTGAGAAAACGACAACCTAAACTGAAAATTGTTCTTGTCCTCTCCAAGGCTTTACAATGGAATCCTCAAAAAAAACTAAGCCAAACAAAAGAACAAGCAAGAAAATAATGTTTCCCCTCCAAAATACAACAGCAAATGATCCTATAATGACACATAACATCTGCTTCATCACTTCAGAAGCAGCTTCCACTGTATTTACCATCTCTTAGATCAAATGTTGCCTCTTCTCTTTCTCAAAGTTCTGATATGAGATCACAGGTAACCTTCAGTCACAGGAACGAGGCAATGAAATAAAATCTAGTGCGTACTGTATATAATATATGTTTTGAGTCCTTTCTGATTTGCATTTTCTGAAGTGTACATAGGAAAACTGGCCTACTGAATTTTCTGATGTTTTCTTACTATAGGCAGAGTTCCAAAGCAAGTCCTATTCCCAACTGTATCATTGTAGAAATACATTTTCCATTTTTTCCAGTAGCAAAACATATATGCTCAGCAGACACTAGTAACAGCTTTCAAAAGACTATTGCTCAAAGTCAGAACAAAATATGGTGAGTATAAGCAGAAACAAATAATTGCCAGGGAAAGCATCTCATAGATAAGACCTTGCGAATGTGAATGGCCCATCATGATGCAGTAACTTGAAGTACAGGGGAAAAAGAGACTATAGGCTCTAAGACTTAAAAACTCCATAATGAAACAGATCTTCGAGAAATTTAGCACACTACTTGTTCTACTGGAATCTGACACTTCAACATCTAATTATATTGCATTTCAATACAAATTTCAATGCTGCAGATTTAATAACAGACAGATGTAAACAATATGTGTGAGAGCCTTGTTGAGGCTAATAAGAACACCACTTTCAGTTTCAGTACAAGAAGACAGGGTATAAGATAGGATTTTTCTGCTAGCTACTAGAAAACTTACTACAGAGACGGTCCCTATCCCCTCCACTTCCTGGCAGTGACTTTAAGTGTCATCACAGCAATTTAAAATATTGCATTTGAAAAAAATACTTTAAAAAATACTTTTGTTTAGTATTTTGGCTATATAATATCTCCAAAATATTGCCATTCTTAGCAAGAAGTCATTGTCCTACTGTGGATTAAGATACATTATTCATTATATATAAATTTTTCATTAAAAACATGTGGTGATATATATCACCTAAACTGAATGGAGTGATGGGGACAATTAAAATTCTCTCTAGCCTCGAGACTGGTATATTAAGATTTCTTCATTTTCCTTTTTGTTTTATTATTTTTATTTTTTTTCTCCATTTATTTTTCTTTCCAGCACTTCTGTTGAGAGGTCTAAAGTTTTTCTTAATAAGTACTGATTTTTCAGATAACTACATATGTAATGCGATTTTCAGTTTCTCCTTATTCTTTTCTCTTTATATGTCTTTAAGTGTATATATCGTGAAATGTTTTCTTGTGATATTCCTACTCTTTCTGATTTGCTATTCCTGAATGGTGTTACACCTTAAGTGTTTATTTCCTCCATCATTTTCTTCTACCACAGTTGCCAAGTGTTACTAGAATAATCTCGGTTTTAACTGAGACTGCCTAGGAGCACAAGATACATCATAAGATGCATGAAGAAACCATCCCATCCCTAAAAATGTGTTCTTTCAGGCTCTCATCTCACACTGAAACCTGGATAAGCAGACCATAAAGAAAATGGGGTCCACTACAGGTGAAAAGGCCTACTTCCAAAGAACAACTTTAGAAATAGATGTCCTAAAAGAACAAGTGGCACATGAAAGCTAACTGGAGGAAGGCTATATTCGAACACATACACACACTTTGTCCAAAGCGTTGGAAGTAGCCAATACTTCTGGCATCACCTGCAACACTATGGAAGGAAACTTGGAGAAAAGACCTCTACAACTCAGCTAGAGTTAATGTACCAGCTGTATTCTGCTTACAGAGTATTAGAAAAGCAAATAAATACATTGTTTTAGAGAACCTGTAAGTGTTAAATTGTACAACAGGAGGGTTTCTTCCTGCCCATTATTTACTCCTACAAGAGTCATATTCATTTTCAGAATGAGGGAGAAATCAAAGCACAGATCTATTCCCCAGATCATGATTGGTAAGAGGGTCTGTGATCCACCAAAACAAAAGGAAATCAAGTATACTTGATAAAAAAAAAACAACAAAAAACCCCACAATAAACCCCAACCCAAACCCAAAACTAAAGGAGGAAGACACTGCAATTAACTAGTCATGATAAATTACCTTAAGAATTAATTATACTCAGAATACTGAATTTGCACATGATTCCTTATTTGGAATAAAAATTATTTTTAAAAAGATAAAAGTTTATGAAAGCATTTTAAGAAGTTGCCTGTCTTTTCTAAGGTAGATAGTATGCAAATTGTTTTAATTAGAAGAACAGTACAAGGTAGAGAATGAGGTTAGTACTTTTCAAGAGAATCTTGTATTTGCAATTTTGCTGCTAAATAACCAAGTTGGTCCATGATTTCAAATCACTCTGGAATAATAGAATAGGAATCAGAGAAAATCAGGCCTCAGGGGCAAGAGTTAATAAAAAAAAAATAAAAATAAATCACTGAATCTTTTTTCCCCTTCTATTGAATTTTGAATAACACTACATGAAGATGACTATTGGAGCAATGAACCTTAAAAAAATGACACCTGGAAAAAATGACTCATAGCTAAAATCATAAAACCTTCTGCTTTTCACTGTTTTGAGACTGAGCTCAAGATGATAGGGCACCTCAGAGCTGTAAGTCTTTTCATCCTGTCAGTCCCAAATGGCACACTAGTCTTCTTTTTCCACCTGAAAATTTGTTCCAGTCACAAAAAAATATCTGGATATTCCTTCAGAATTCCTAGACATAAGTTAATACAGTAAGATCTACAGCAGAACTTGGCCTGAATGATAACTGAAAGTCACCAATTGGACTAAAAGGCACTCTGCATATCCAGAGTGCATATACTGCACATACATTGCTATTTCTAGTATTATAATGACATAAGGTTTGTCTCTGGACAAATGCATCCAGTTCTGGTTTCCCCAGTTCAAGAGGGACAGGGAAATACTAGTGAAAGTCCAGCAGAGGCTACAGAGATGATGAAGGGAGTGGAACATCTCTCTGATGAGGAAAGGCTGGGAGACTTGGGGGTGTTTAGTCTGGAGAAGACTGAGGGGATCTTATTAACGTTTACAAATATCTGAGGGGTGGGTGTCAAGTAGAAGGGGGCAGTGTCTTTTCAGTGCTGCCCTGTGATAGGACCAGGGGCAATCATCACAAACTGGAACACAGGAAGTGCCACCTCAACATGAGGAAAAACTTCTTTACTGTGAGGGTGACAGAGCCTGGAACAGGCTGCCCAGAGAGGTTGTGGAGTCTCCTTCTCTGGAGACTTTCAACACCTGCCTGGATCTGTTCCTGTGTGGCCTGCCCTGGGTGATCCTGCTCTGGCAGGGGGGTTGGACTCGATGATCTCCAGGAGTCCCTTCCAACCCCTACCATTCCATGATTCTGTGATTCTATGACCTAAGATCCATGGTTTGTACCATCTCAACAATGAAAGTAGGAGCTGCTAAAATGCTTCAGAAAATGTGCATTGGTAAGATACTTATTTTAATTATCATGTATTTTGCATAAATTTTCTAGTTATAGAATATCCTGGGTTTTCTAACTTGACAATTCCATTCTAACAGGACTATGTCTCCCTCAAAAAACAATGCACAAGCACACCAAAGTACATAAATTATTGAATTTGCAGAGAATATTTCCAGTGATAGCTATTAAATCTTCATGATATAGAAAGCAAAACTTTTTAATTATAAAATTTCAATGTTCTAAAATACATAAAACCATATTTTTAGTGATAGTATAACTTTACTTTCAGTTGATTCTTTTTCCTTCAAAATATCTTAAGGTTCATTAATATAAGAAATAGATCCACAAAACTCAACTACAAAAAGATCTATAAAGACACGTGTGCCCTTTTCACTCTGACAATTATTTGAGTTAAAGGAAAATAACCAGAAGTTTAGACACTTTTATACAGACTAGCAGTCTCTCTCTTTGCAACTACTCCAAAAGAGTTATCACATTTTAAATTGACACCTTGATTTCAATGTACACATGCCTGTAGATTTTCCTGAGTGCTTGCTCCACAGCCACAGAACATTATGTGCAGTGTTGATCTCCTATTGAGGCCCGTAAAGACATTTGAATTTAGCCTCCCAAATTCTGTGACTGACTATGTACCTGAACTCCACAAACAGAAGATTCCCACTGTTTCTTTGAGCTAAACTTGAGAAGACGGCAAACAGGAGCTGTGCAATAGCACAGAATTTGCTCCAATAAGAATCTAGGGCTTAGTCCACAAGAAATAAGCTTCTTGAACCCATTCTGCTGCTAAGAGCTTTCACAGTGCAATAAGCTGATCTAGTTTCACTGACTGACCCTGGCACAGCAGAAGTTTGGCACCACTGGAGCAGTCACAATACTATGTTTATACTCCTGAAACAATAATTTAAAGTTTCGTCGCAAACTCTAGGCTGCACATACTGCTACATAAAAAGTCTAAATTTTACTTGGAAGATCTCAGGTGAGAAAGGGAAAGGAAAGGAGTTAGATAAATCCTCTCATTGTTCATAAATTCAGCATAACATCGAAATACAACAGTTCTGCATTTCTTGTCATCTTTATAATCTTTTGTATGCCAGAAACATCCTCTCTGTGCACCTCTGCATCCTTTTTGGTGCATCATTGTTTGCTGAAGAGACTCTCTCGAACTCCATGTAACTGGCGTAGAGAGATGTACTAGGATAACTGAGGCTGCTTAGAACCAAAACCTGTCAAAGCATCAAACACAGAATGTGTCTACACAAAATCTCTTCTTTGATTCTGTTCTGCAGAGATGCACAGGCTAGCTTTAATCACATTTCCTAGAAGATGGCAGTAATTTAGTCACATAAACTGGGAGCTCAGCAAGAGTGAGATTATAGTTCTGTACAGAGTAACGTTAAAAAGTATCCTTAATCTTGATTTGGTAAATTTTAGGTATGTCAACTGCAATATGCAGTCACTTATTTGACTACAGTGAATGTACAATTTAAGTAAATTGAAATCATTGTTGGAAATAACAATTCCAAAAGACATTCAAATGTTATTTTGAAACACTAACTCCGTTCTTGAAATGGCATCTTTAAGAGTTGACTTTAGGTACTGCCACTGCATCACGATAAAAAGATAAATCATAGAATCATAGAATTCTCAGAGTTGGAAGGGACCTTAAGATCATCTAGTTCCAACCCTCCTGCCATAGGCAGGGACACCTCCCACTAGATCTGGTTGCTCAGAGCCCCATCCAGCCTGGCCTTAAAAACTTCCAGGGGTGGGGCTTCCACCACCTCTCTGGGCAACCTGGGCCAGTGTCTCACCATCCTTATAGTGAAGAACTTCTTCCTAATGTCCAATCTAAATCTGCTCTCCTCCAGTTTGGATCCATTCCCCCTTGTCCTATCATTACCCGACATCCTAAAAAGTCCCTCACCAGGTTTCTTGTAAAGCCTTCAGATACTGGAAGGCCACAATAAGGTCTCCTCACAGCCTGCTCTTCTCCAGACTGAGTAATCCCAACTCTCTCAGCCTGTCTTCATAGGAGAGGTGCTCCAGCCTTCTGATCATCCTCATGGCCCTTCTCTGGACACATTCCAGCACGTCCATATCTTTCTTGTAGTACTTCAGGTGGGGTCTCACAGGAGTGGAGTAGAGGCGGATGAGAAGACCACGTTTTCTGTACATTGGTATCCACTGTATTGGTAGGTAGTCTCTGCTGTTCTTAACCTCTTTTATATAACTGTTAAAGGACATTCCACATATTCCCTAAACCTAAATAAGATCTATATGGCAAACAATTTCAGCATGAAAGTAATCTATATAGACATTCAACAGTACAGTGTTGGAATGAGCACAAAGGTTCCTAACAAAAATTCAGTGTTTTTCAAGAGAAACATGTTTCCATACTGTAACTCACATTTAGACAGAAATTTTTCTGCCTCAGATTGTAATAGATCAACCAACTGAAGATATTTTTGAAGTAATGTGAACTCAAAGAAATGCGACTATATGACTATAGGGCTAGGGAAATAGGGAAATAGTTCTGAGAGTTGAAAATTCACACCATTTATTTATCTCGTTTAAGCTGAAATCTTCTCTTACCATCATGATTGGGATTTCCCAAAGTCCATGGTTCATCTGAGTCAAAATGAGTGTCTCCCCCAATTCCTGGCCCAGGGAAATATGCATGAGCCAAAAATCCTCCTTCCCCATCAAAGGGAGAACTGTCTCCATGAAAACCTGATGCAAAAATGATCGTAATATCCACATCTCTCTTGCCATTTTCTAATTCAATATAAGGAACTTCTTCAAATGTTAGAGGAGTTACATTCTGCCACACATCGAAGGCACGGCGAATGGCTTTACGAGTTTCAGCATCACCTACTTTTGGAGTGACGTTCTTTATGCTGAAAGAAACAGACAAACATTAGATTAAAGTTGACAGAGTGAAAAGTAACACTGCTTACATCCATTTTGCCCTAATTATTAAAAGCACTGTGCTTATAATAAAATGTGCTAGTCTGGCACTATATTCTTTAAGGAGAGTATTTTTAAACAAGCTAGTGTGAAATTATTTTGTCAATATGTTTAGCCTATTATTCTAGAACTTATTATATGTTAGCTAGCTAATTCTCAGCAGTATAAAAGTCTCATTTTTAGAAGATTAAAAATATTCTAAAATGAAAAATTCTTAACAGTGGGATAACCAGATTAATCAACCACTGACTGTTTACCTCCTGGACCACAATTAGAATCCTTCACAGCTAAAGAATGGTGTGTAATTTCTGATCAAAAGAAAAACATTTCCAGTTAAATGAAATATTAACTTCTTAGTGAGTCTATTAACAATAGCAGGACTCCATACTGTGACCACCAACCAGTATTAACAAAGCCTTAAAAACCATTCTTGTGGCATTTGTAACTGGATAGATAATTCCTTATCAGAAACAAAGCATTTTTATTTCAATACAAGCTAAGAGGTCTTTTAAAGTTCTAATTACTTCTATAAATCTTGCATAAAATTGTATAATTCATCAGATAAATAATTTTATAGAAGACAATTATGTGCTAATTCAGAAATATATATTTAAACAGAAATTTCAGTCTTCACTGCTTCTTCAAATGACACACATAATAGAAAGGGGAAAAAAATCAGAATTACATTTGAGTTCAGAGTCACAGTTACTCCTTATTTATTTAATTTTATGATTTAATTCACGAAAAGAATGGCTTTAATCAATTTCAGACCTATCCAATTTCCTCGATCATTTTTACTCAATTCATATGGCCAGCAAAACCTCTCTTAGGTTTGTGTTTTTTTCTGAAACTGCTGCAATCAGATGTTCTTTGTTCAATTGACATGTGCTTGACTGAATGTCTAGCACAAATTTAAGAAATTACATTCTTCTAACATATATGTAAGACTTCTGTAAGTTTACACAGTATGGCATGTTAATGGAGAACGAAAAGATTTTCATGAATGAACCTGAAATGGTTTATTTTTTTGATGCATTAAATGTGCTTGATTATATGGTACTGTAAATTTATATAAATGTAAATAAACCCTTCAAAGCTAATTTTATAGATCTGACTTCATATATGCAGTATTTTGTTCATAGGTTCACATAAAAAAACCAAAAAGTTACCTATTTTGGCTTCCACTCTAAAATATTCTTGTATTGAGTCCAATAATGTTAGTCTAACCAGAGAATTATTTCTTTTTAGGTAGTATGTATGTTCCAAAGAGATATCAAGACAGATTAGAAGACAATATACTGTAAAGAATCCAGTGCTTCCCTTGATCTTTTGTTCCAAAGATGATTTAACCAGTCATTACATACTTGTGCCTATTCTCTTGTCTACCTTGTAATGCTAGTTCTTGTTCTGCCTTTCTCTTTCACAAAGTTGAGCTTGAAGAACATTTTCCTTTAACAAAAAGGCATTTAAAGGACATTTCTGCACTGCAAAGTCCTTACCTTCTTGTTGTCTCGTTGAAATTAAAAGTTTGAACTGCTTAAATCTCGTATTATAAGACATATTCTCTAGTCTGTTAAATATTTTCCGTGATTTTTATTGGACTCACACCAATTTTGCAATGTTCTTTGAAAACTGACTGCCAGAACTACAGAGCACTGCTGTACTGATCTTGCTGTCAGAGAGAAACAGCACTTGGATATGTCTGCATAACCTTACCCTATATGACGTTGTGGTGGGTTGACCTTGGCTGAGTGCCAGGTACCCACCAAGTCGCTCTATCACTCCCCCCCGCCCCACTTCCCTCAGAACGACAAGGGGGGAAGAGAATAAGATGGGAAGAGCCCGTAGGGTACAATAAAGGCAGTTTAATAGGAAGGAAAAAGCAGAAAAGCAAGCCACGTGTGCGAAGTGAAGCAAAACAAAATCGTATTCTCTACTTCCCATCAGCAGGTGTTGTCTGGCCTCTCCCAGGAAGCAGAGCTCTGATACACATAGCGGTTGCTCAGGGGACAAGCGTCTTCACAAAGAAATGACCCCCAATCCCCTTCTCCTTTCTCTCCCTTTTATACTTGAGCTGACGTCACACGGTGTGGAATATTTCTTTGGTCAGTTTGGGTCAGCTGTCCTGACTGTGTCCACTCCCAAGATCTTGCCCACCCCATCTCACTTTGCGGGGGGAGATGATGTTGGAAAGCCAGCTTTCATGCTGTGCAAGGGCTGCTCAGCAGCAGCCACAACACTGGCATCTTATCTGCCTCCCAATATAAAGTCCAGCACCATAAGAGCTGCTCTGGGGGACATTAACTCCAGCTCACCCAAACCCAATACAGATGTAAATGTCGCGTGATTCAGATTGTTTCGTATGATGCCCTTGCTTTATTATTAGTTATTCATCAGTAACTTTATGATCAGTGTTGTCTTGATTTTCAGGTGATTAACAAATATTGGATGCACTGCACCACCATCAGTCCTTGCAGAACTCCCTTCTTTGTGAGCTTCTTTTTTGAGATACATTTTAGTTAACAAGTTCATAAACTACCAATCCTGTGTCATTTGAGAACGTACAGTATTTTAAAACCAGGTTGTCATGTGGCACTAAATCAAAACACCTCACAAAGGCACACTTAACACTGCCACTACCAAAAACTTGACAACAATTAATCTGTTGCTATACTAAGAATGCCACTTACAACGCTGATGATTTTTCTCATAGTCAGTCCCGCAGAGTGCTCTCTAAAGCACACAAACTGTCTCAAGCATAGATCATTGAAGGAATAGAACCTCTGCTATTTGCTATATATAATGACTACAACAAAGTAATCAACAGGCTTTCATAGAAAATAGAGTATGTCTAGCAAAACTGATATTTTGATGTAGGAAAAGTTCATCTGAAAGACAGTTTTTGCGGTTTTTTATTGTTCTGTATTTAGGAATATTAGGAATGGGTCAAAGTCACTGGAGTTCTGTGAACAAAGCAAAAGGATGGTCTAATGCTGTTACATGTGATACGAGAAAATGGATAAAAACAGATTGGAATTCTGCATTGACGGTAAATTCATTATTGACTTGATCTAAAAGGGCTTGATTTATGTTTTAAACCTTCTAACTTTACATTTTATTGTATTTTTCGGTGCACAGAATTAAGTTTTAATCATTGATAACAAATTAAAAATTGTTATTGTTCTAGTTTCACACCCATTAACTAGGGGTGATTACCTATGATGGGAGACCTTTTTCAGGAGGTTCAGCTTACGAATACTTCTGAAATAGCATCCCGCATCTCAGGATTCACTGTCAAGAAGAAAGATTTTTCAAAGTATATATTCTGGGGTAAAACAAGAGAGATTTCTGGCTTACAAATCAACCTCCTGGAGAGTGTGAGATTATACTGAAAAAAGTGTAGCTTCTAAAAGAAATGAAATGAAACAGTAGCTATTTCAATATAAGAGTATTTCCAGAAAATTATTGTCGAGGTTAACGTATTTAATGCAAACCATGTTCAACCCTAAGAGGGCAAAGTCTAATACAGCGTGTAACACAAATGTTGAAGTTGTCTAGCTGGGAAATTTGTCTAGAATAATTCACCAATGTAGTCATAGGAAATCCAAGTTAATTTACATTCCCTTCATGGTATTGATCATATAACCACCAAAGAGGAAGCATAATAAGAAGATAAATCCATACAGACAATGTATCTACTATCAGAGACTCAGGACTCATATCTTAAAAGTCTTCAGTTTAGATATATCACTGCAATAGCAAATAAAGTCTTATATTAACCCTTTTCTCATTAGATTTGCAGTCATCCAAAATAGCGTTAACTGTCACTGGTAACAGAAAAAGAGGAACTGGATATCTTACACTCAACATCTCCATTTAACGGAGCTCAAATAAAAACAGGTGAAGGAGGACATGCCAACTCAGAACCACTCTTATTGCAAGGTGGCAGCACAGAAAGCCCAAGTTCATCACAATATGAAAACAGTATTTCCTAAGTATTTCTAACCTCCAAGCTGGGTGATCATTTCACAGAAAAGATGACCAATAAGGAGAAAGACCCAGTGCTGACCTTGACCAGATTGGCAGTGCAGCCTTGAAAAGAGGCTGAAGAATATGCTCATAATTCCTTTCAAAAGGCAAGTATCTTAGTAAACAAAAGATCTGTAAGATGAAACGTTCACTTTGATGTCATTTTTTACAAACTAGCAAACCAAGTGGTGCTTTGTATAAATTTTGAAAGATGTTATTCTTAGACAATCACAGTCATGTATCAATTGAATGCACTATATTGTGGTTATTATCGCTGTTTGATGTAAACATGGTTTTCAACCTGACAGTTGCTTCAGTATTTGTAGCTTTAAAATCCATGTCTTGCACAACTAGAATAAGAGTGACACGTGCTTTTCACCCTGATTTTCTATTTTTACAGGTGCCTGAAGAGTCATGTTCTAGACACTGTTACTCTGATGTTCTGAGGCCTATTGATTCTAGGAAAGCTTTGGGTTTTCCATCCCCTCTCTCTTCTTCCCCAAAATGTCATCAAAAAATTATCCACATTTCAGTGACACATTTTTGGCTGCAACAGCTTCAGGAGCCTTGCAAAGCTGTCAGGATACATCTCACTTGACTGTGTAAAATCAGTCATCTGAAATTTAAATACAGTACATTAAGTAGTACATACTTGCCATTAAATTTCACTATTACTTTTTTTTCTTCCTGAGCTGTCATTAGAACAGCTTACTATATTTTTCACATATATTGCCACGATTCTGTATAAAAAATCAATCCTTCTGACACAAGCTAGACACAAGAGGCAGTTCAGCAAAGGCTAGACAAAGCTTGATATACATAAAGCTTATTATTACTGCTTACCTTAGCAGTAATGGCCTCCATAAGAGTTGTAATAACTCAGGGACAGACTTCTTCATGGTCTGTAGACTTTGATACTTCTATTTTCCACTGCATATAATAAATACTGTTTTTAAATTGGTTCTATGCTCATTTGTGCATTAAATCCAGAGTACAAGATTAACAATATTTTACTGCCCTGTTGTGCTGATTAGACTGGCTACTAATGAGTGCTTTTAGAATTATTAGGTGATTATAATGATGTAAGATGATATTTTCTTTCATTTTTTTTAAAACATAAAGATATCAATTAAATATAAACGGGGAAAATATTTCTACAATGCCATTTCTCTCAAACATTCCAAGACTTTCTTGGAGCAAAGCCATATTTTTGGAAATCCCAGTCTAAAGAAGGAAAGCACACAGAAGACAAAAGAGCAAGAAATTCAACTGAGCAGGTAAAAAGACGCAGTCAATAACCTGTTTGAAGTAAGCGAATCATAGATATGTATTTGATACGAAACAGCTAAGATAAAATGAAGCAAAACACAGTTTAAATTTGAATAACTTGCTGAAACAATCTTCTCATTGCCATTGCTGTAAATAAAACCTAAATTGAAACAAAGTTTATAAATATCACTGTTACATTTATTGAAATTAATACACTACCTCTTGTCAAACTTACATTTCATTTTTCATCATCATTTCTCTAGAGATAATTTCTATCAAGTTGCTTCACTAGTTTCTCATTGATGCAAGTTTTCTTAGCTTCAACTCCTTTTCAGTCTCACTTTAGTCTTTGTAGTTATAACCTAAGAACGTTTTTCTTGTAAAACGTGATCTCCGTTCACATAGTTTCTGCTCCAGCTGATTAAACCCAAGTCGTAACTACTGCTTTTGATTTTCTTATTCTGTGACCACATTAAAAGTCAATGTACTGCTGCCATGTTGAAAAGAATTTATAATTCTCTTGCCTCTTCGGAATTATGGAGGAGGTAGTAGAGCTGGGCCCAGGAAGAAGGGAGGGACAGGTGCAAGGTATATTTTAGATCCGGTCACATTTATTATTGTCCTACTCTGATGGAGTTGGTGACTTTTGTGGTGGCTTTGTTTAAATTAAACTGATTTTGTTTTTCCCCAAGTTGAGTCTGTCCTTTGCCAATGACCAAAATGGGTGAGTGTGCCCTCCTTGTCCTTTGTCCTGATCATTGAGCCTTTTGTTGTATTTTCCCCTCCCCATCCCATTGGAGGAGGGTAGGATTCAGCAAGTAGCTGCATGATTACTTTGTTGTCAGCTGGATAGGCTCAAATCATGACAGCCTCATACGTATGTATGAAAAAAATCATACCAAAGTGCAGCCCAATCTGTAAATGCTTCTGGAATGTTTCAAAATATATTAGTCAGGTACTACTGAATTAAAGCAGAGCATATTGCTAGTGTATTGAAGAGTAATTTTCAGACATTTCAGGTATTCACAAATTTGTTAAAGTTAAGATATTCTTTGCATCTCTGAAAAAAACCAAATAATCATATTTTCCCCTTACTCCTGTTTTTAATTTTTAATGGAAAGACAATGTGTTCATGTCTTTGTGCTGAAATAGTATAGCCATATATTTCAAAAATATCATCATCACATACAAAACGCGTTATCATTTCAATATAGACACAGAGTTGACCTTTATTCAGTCATAAGCAAACTGAAATCAAATAAATTCGGCATATACAGACTCTGTGACAAGTATAATTAAGGTGTGCCAATTCATAGAATCACAGAATGTTTTGGGTTGGAAAAGATTTTAAAAATCATCTAGTTCCGAGCCCCTGGAAATGGGCAGGGACACCTCTCACTAGACCAGGTTGCTCAAAGCTCCATCCAAGCTGGTCTTCAATACATCCAGTGATGGAGCATCCACAACTTCCCTGGGCAACCCTTTCCACCCTCAGCGGGAAGAACCTTTTCCTAATTTCTAATATAAATCTACCCTCTTCCAGTTTGAAGTCATTACCCCTCATCCTATCACTACAAGCCCTTGTGAAAAGTATCCCTCCAGCTTTCTTATAGGCCCCCTTCAGATACCGGAAGGCTGCAATAAGATCTCCCCAGTCCTTTCTTCTCCAGGCTGAATAACCCCAAATCTCTCCGCCTGCCCTCATAGGAGAGGTGCTCCAGCCCATAATCAATTCCTTGATTTAGGACATATTTTCTACATATTCCTCTGTAGTAGTTTACATAAAGTACTATTTTGTCACAAAAAAAGTCTTATTCCTGCTTTGAATCAACAGTATTTTCTAAGTTTTTTCTTAATTCAGTACTTTCTTACTTTTCAGTGTGGCTTTTAAACACACAAGAAAAATTCTCTCTTCGCATTCTGCACAGACCATAGAAATAGCATAGTCTATTGCTAACAAGCCAGATAGGACTTTTTATTGCATACTGAAAAGCCCAGCTAGCATTAATGCCTTTAACTGGACAGCATAAAATTGGGCTTGACCAAATCTTTCATCTTCTGACAGTTTTGGGGGAGCTGAAATCCAGGGTATATCCAACGCGTTGAGAAAGGAAGAACACATTAATCCAGGGCTTGATCTGCCCACTGAAGTCAAGAAAAAAAGATTAAATCAATTCTAGTTGGTTTGGGATTAAGCCATTGACCATCTACAGTTAAGTTACCTCCACCAATTAAATTATTACATGTTGCTGAACAATCAAATTGGGTTTCTGTACCTCCCCAAGACAGCAAAACAAAGCAGAATAGCTTTTAAATTATCGTTTTGTTTTAAGTAGTTATGAGTTCTAACTAATGGCTGCAATTCAAGGCAAAACTTGGCTTTTTAGAAAGCATTCTCCAATTTTATTTGCAAAAGTTTTCTGCAGACTAAATAATTTGAGCAAGTGGCCAATGACTGACTGCTGGAATCACAGAATCGTTAAGGTTGGAAAAGACCTCTAAGATCATCAAGTCCAACCGTCTATTCAACATTATCATGACAATTAAACCATGCCCTGAAGTGCCACATCTGGACATTTTCTAAACACCTTCAGGGATGGTGACTCCACCACCTCCCTGGGCGGCCTGTTCCAATGCTTCACCACTCTTTCAGTACAGAAGTTTTTGCTGATGTCCAATCTACACCTACCTCTGGCACAGCTTAAGCCCATTACCTCTCATCCACTTGCTAGTTCAAATTATGAATAGTATGCATAGAATTCTGATGAGGAGGGCTTTATATTCAATAATTCTCTGTCTAAAAAGGGCACATAAATATTTGTATCCTATTTCTACAAAGCTGATTGCTTTATTGATTCACATTGTTGCTGCTTCTTTAAAATACAGGATATTTCACTTCCCTAGCAAAAGAAAAGGTGGTCATCTCTTAAGAGAGACTCAATAAGTGTCTTTGTAAACACATTCTTAAAAAAAAATTGAAAAATAATTAAAAAAAAAATCTTTATAAGGTTTCATAGATTTCTTCTATGATTTTATATAATGTCCCAAGACTTTTGTGTAAATTGACACAATTTAAAACACTGAGGAAGAATAAAGACTATATCATTAAGATCTTTGTAGTTCTGTTCTGTAATGGGGCTACAATTTTCATGTACTCTAGATGTTTCCGTTCACTTCAACACTCTTCTGCGTGGTAAAAAGGTTCAAATAATCACTTTCTATTTTTCTCTTTGTAAAAGTTAGGATAGTATATAACATAATTAGTAATAACATTTAGAAGGTATATTGGCATGAACTACACCAGGCAGAAAACGTACAGTAAGCAACATTGTTGTCTAACTTCTTTAGAAACAGAATTCCAACAAAGATCCTGTTCACCAGTTCAAATAAGTAGAAAGCTGCATTCCCTGAGGGATAATTAATGCAGCACAATACTCATTCCTTGATGATGTTCCCAGTATTGGAAATCTGCATTTTAATACTGTCTGAACATACATTGTTTTCTAAGAGTAAGTATCACCTAAGTCCAAAATACAATATAAGGCCTAAAAGAACATAATTAATGTAAATTATAATAGTAAGATTCTTCCTTGAAGCTCCATCTTAAAATTTTGGGTCACTATTTCAACTTGAAAAATTACAAATTGAAAATATGGAAATATAGAAATAACATTATAAGTAAGTCACATGTGTATCTGTTTTGATCCTCTTACATATGATTACAGGAACTATCTAAGAGGAAATACATGCTGAACAACATTAATTAATTTAAGTTTAACAGGTGTCAGGAGAAATTCTTGGGGGAAAATTAAGTGACAGAAAATGCTAGAGTAAAAATATAAGTAGACACAGTTTAAACTGCATTAACATATGATCTCAATTCATTCTTCCATTAATAATGTCTTGATGTTTTGCCTGAAATAATAATGATTTCATTTAAATAGATCATTTGAGGATTTACGCTAAGATGTAGTAGCCAGATGGATAGTAAGTGGTAACTGTAGCTTTTAGTCTCTTTCAGAAGGCTCCCCCCAGCATTGGAATTGCACCTATTTGACAGTGATGCATACAAAGAACATCACAGTTGTAGATTTCACAGAGTCTAAAGAGAATTTATAAATTTACACTATTGTATTAGTTTCTCTGAAATAAATAACAAAGAAGTAAATCTGAAAAACTTGCCTTACTCTACTCCAATCAAAATCCTTGGCAAAAACTATCACCAAATATTGTAGGAAACCCCATGAATTGCTGTTAAGGTCCATGTTCTGCTGAGCTGTTGGTCTCTTTTTAACATAATAGATACATCTACAAATTGTGGGGGTTTTGCTATTGCTATTACTCTTCCTGTTCAGAAAAGTTGGTGAGTGCAGTCCTATAATAAGGTAACTCTTATGGAGGGCATCTTTTTTTATTATTTATTCTGTGCTTCTGCTCTTCTTGGTGAGGTGTGTGTGTGTGGACTTGGTTTTGGTGGTGGTTTTGGTTCTGGCTCTGTTTTCCAGAAAAGTGGACAAGGTAGCAGCCACTGAAATGAGAGAAATTGATGTTTCTTTGGAGGAATTACTAAGCTTGCTTAACAGTCATACTTCAGATTACAAGGTTCGACTGGCTAGGAAGACACAGAAGGTAGCCAGAAACCTGCAGGTTATAATGAGACTGAGAAGTGGCACTGAAAAAAATGGAGCAGAAAAGTGATGCTAGAGGTATAATCCAATGTTGACGGAACAAAGCAACTTAAAATGTCATTCAGTTAGCTGGTATTAATCCTGGAAGCAGGAAATTGCTGGGAAGAACAAAGCAGGTAAGAAGCAGCATGTAAAAAAATTTCTTTCTTTGTTGTTCTTATTTGAATCATGTTATTTTTTAATTCCAAAAGATTAGTGTCATATTTTTTTATTCTAATAAAATTTGGGTTTTCTTCTTTAAGTATCTTTTGTAATTAACTACAAAAATTATTATAGGCTTATTCACCTCAAAGCTCTGGTTGACTGAAGGTCTTGTCAAAGCGAAAGAGTGAACATCTTAAAAGAGGGAAGGCAGGAGGTAGAGAATTTCTATAAATTCTTCAAAGTGAGAAAGATCACTAGAGAGTTGCCACACAGTTTAATACAAACCCTTGTTTGTTACTATGATTAATGCCTTGGGTGACAGTACAGAAGATATACAAGTGGTAGGATTTAGACTGTTGTAAAAAATCCTGTCATGAAATAAAGAATCAGACTCTGTACAAATCAGAGCTATAGAAAAATGCACATATTTGTAGGTGACCATGCATGGCTTGTCATATGTGCCCACACACGCTACACTTAAATTTAAAAATGCAGATAATCCGAAAGTTTTAGGTGGGTCTTTTTTTCCTAACCAGCTATGCACTACATTTACATTAACAATAAAGGACTTCAGCCAATTCAACATACTAATCCCAAGGCAGTTAGTTCTCTATTGCTTGAAGTTACATTAGCGTGTAATGTCTTAAAATAAAATTCTCCAATTTAGACATAAGCCATAGTATTGACATAGAGTTACTAATGAAATTATCTCTTCACTGTGGTATGAAGACAGTTTATATAACAATTAGAGCTTATGAACTTAAAATTCAATGCTTATATGAGTTCATGAATAATAGCACCAGTTAATGAATTTGAAAACTATTTTATCACTCAGAACTTACCCTTGTTAGATATTATAGGAATCCCAACGAGGCTGCATACATTTTCAAAGAGGCTGTATTGGAATCTTTGATTTGCTGACAAATTATGGATTTTATATTATATACGTAGCACTTTCTTTGGTTGACAGAGCTCTAGTAAGTACATATCTAACTTTCCCTGTAAAGATCAGTTTTGACAGTAAGCAACATACTGTGTAAAGTACACGCTGGACTCAGGAGTTATACAGATGTACTCCCCTGTACATACCCCCTATTGCCATCATCATGTAGGCAGGAAATGGTTGCATCAGTGACTCACCAAATTATAAACAAATTCATTTGTACTTAGAATAGACCTGTAGGCACATACATTTTCCAGAGACTGATTTCTTTCAATAACCTGTTTTACATACTTAAATTAGAGATCTGCATTTCATTACAGTGCAACTAGTTTCAGAGCAATGTTCCCTGAGAAGTTGCCAAGAGGGCTGAATGGTAAGGTTGCGGGCATATTGGATGTTAAATCAATGCTGAAAGCTTCAGAGAATTTAACAGTTACTGAATGTGTGCAATTTTAATCCAGGAAAAGAATTTGGTTCTTAAGTAGCACATACACACTTATCCAAGAGGTATCCAAATCAGAATTTTTTAGTCACATTTTAATAATAAACTCCTCAAAATATTTAAAAAAAAAAAAATCAGGAAATTTTATTTACTTTAAAATAAAAGTCAGCACTGCTAGTGACATATATCTATATGAATATCTTTGGTACCTGTAAGTGATATGTTTGTGTTGCCATTTCTGTCCTGTTAACGCATAGCGCTTCCGACGAATGTTAAATTTGGAGCTACCCCTTGTTTGGTCAGGCACACCACATCGAGGCTTCTTCATCCAGCTGCAAGAAACAGCACCACATAACTAAAGCAACATGAAAAAAAAATCATAACCACTGCACCCAACTAATAAAAACATCACAGTTTTTTGAAGTTACCTTATTATCAATTTTGTGTCTACATGCAACAATGAGTAACAAAAGGAACAGTTATCTTGTTACCAGATGTATTCTTTGTGGAACTTCATTGCATCCCATGAAATTCGGAAACCCATTTCTTTGCTGTAATTTTTCCTAGTTTTCTTTTGCTACAGCCTCTGAACAAAGACTTCAAAACTAGGCAAGAATTTTTTAGTCAGTAATTTATTCTGGTTCATTCAAGGTAATTACGATCGGTATTACTTCAGCTTGCTTGATGAAGGTGAAGTTGAAGTATAGATAGAAAGAATTAGTCAAATTATTAGTTCCTGAATTAGTTTTTGTATTATGTGATTCTTCCCTTTTTTCTCATTGTCATGTTATTTAAAGAAGCCTCAAACTCTTTTAATCAGAGTCCAATCAACTGTAAGAATTATTTTTAATGCGAGATACTGAAACTGCTAACTTTATCATACTATGAAGTTCTTGTATCTTATTCTCTTTCCACACAATGAGGAGTATCTCATTGTAACTGTAAGCTCCTAGTGGAAATATTTAATTCAAGAATTCTGTTTAATATTATTTAATGCTCTGCACAAAATCAAGATGAAAAGGTCTGAATTATAAACAAAAAAAAAAGATCATCGCAGCAGTACAAGGCTTTCCACAAAAGATTAATTTTACCAGTGGCCTTTTATATTTCTATGTTTTCCAATGTTTCAAAAACTTTGAATTTGTCAGCATTCCACATGTGTGAAAATCAGATAATATCTAATTCAAAGGCATGAGTTCAACAGCAGTATCATTAAACTTTTCCTCACTTGTAGCATAAGGGGTTATTTAATCTGAGTTAAAGTGAACAAAATTCAGCTGAAGTTATTATTTTACATGAGCTGAATAGATGCAGAACCATTTACCATGGTAAAGATGGTAAGACTAAAGACATTACCCACATAAGTAAAAGACAAATCTCGTCTGTTACTTTTCCAGTTCAGCTGACTTTATTTCTATCATGCCAAATAATTACTGATATAAGAGCTATAGTTTTCTGATGGTGTTTACCACAAGAGTAGTCATACCCTATATTCAGGCTTGTATGAATGAATATCTGACCATTAAATTGGCATTTAAGTATAGTTTTATAAACAAATATACACAGAGTAGCTGTATGAATGTATGACTGGATGACAGAAAAGTCATTTGAAATGACATCTCAGAACGTAGGCTCCTTTTGAAATATGCGCAGGTAACAAAACCCCAAAAAAAAGAGATCTAGCCAACTGTATTTCATTTTTTCCAGTAGATAGTGTTAGCTCAATATATGTAAAATAAAGAAAATCATCTTGTTTTGTCCAAAAGAAAACATGGAATATTTGCAGTAAAAAGGAACAGTGTACGTGTGTTTAAAAAATTACGTAGTCTAATGAAATCTAGTGAATTTGCATTGTAAGTTTTACACCTACTAGTACAAGACAGACCATATTGATACCAAATTAATTTCTAGAGATGGGCTAATCCAGTCAGAATCAGCCATGTTCATTTTCATAACTCTGTGTGAAGCAGTTTAAACGCACAGCCAGACTTCTAACATGTCATATGTGCTGTATGGATATATTGCAAACTACTCTTTAAATGCACAAGTAGGAGTTAAGCTCACCAGCCTGTGGGAAAATACAAATTTTTAGTGATAGTACCAAGATGGCCCTGCATCCCTCTTACACTGGTAAATACTGCTCCTGTCTAAAGAAGTGCCTGTAAAAACTTTGATGGATGACAGATTCGTCAAGTACTACAAGCATAGAAGTCAAAACTTAAGAATTTGACTGCCTGAACTGAAGACACTGAGTTCTTATTTGCCTGTTTCAAATAAGAAACACAGAATGATTTGCTCTAATTTCTGGTCAGAATAATTTAAAAAGTATGCATGGCACAAACCATACAAAAAGTATGCATACACAAACCAGTTGACTGCAATTTTCATTTGCAAGTAAGACAATCTTCTTTCCCTAGTGTCTGCAAAGACAATACTGCAAAATCTAGACAACTTTACCTCATCAGTATTTGATGAAACAACCTGTAACTTTGCTTCAGGTTCTTTTTTTTTTTTTAAAAAAAAAAAAAGTGTTGATTCGACAAAGTAGACATTAGTAATTTCTGGGATGAAATATTGTTGAAAAATTTAATTTGCTTTAATAATAACATGAAGGAAAGAAGCAGATCTTAGGGTGGTTCTATTCTTCTTAGTAAGACAGTAACATGTTTACATTTCAGCAAATGATATTAAATTTGGCTCAGACCTCAGAAAACTTTTAGCCATGTTGTCAGTAATATTTTTTTGCAGCACGTGTTAGATCAGCATGCAGTAACCATGCATTTTAATGACAGGATATATTTGAATTATGCTGTTGAAACTTCACACACACATTGCAGAAAAAGATATGTATGTAACAAAAGATCAGTGTTCTCACCTTAAGGTGATATCACTACATCAAAAGAAAGAAGCAAGGAATAAAGTAAATCAAATAACTATTACATTTTGTTAGAAACACTGTACAAGAATGTCACGGTCTTGTAGAAAACATATAATATATCACTTATAATTGTATTGTTTGAAGTGCAATGTCTTTTAATCAATTAAGTTAGACCTCCTCTTCTGAAAAAAAAAGTTAAAATTATTTACCTTAACTGATGGAGACCTAGTTTAATAGCAGGGTTTGCTCACTGACAAGCCAGGGGCACATAAGCGTAAATACTCCAAGCTGTGAATTAAAAAATCAGCCTTCAAAGCTGTTATTGAAATAATCTCTCAAGTTTTGTCAAAGGTTCAGTACCCTTATAGAAACAGCATGAAGTGTTTTACACTTAAGATTTAATACAAAAAGTTGCATGGATTCAAAAGTCAGCATTGTAGTATCTTACTAGAACTACTGACAAACCATTTTTAGCAAAACAAAACCTAGCCCAAAATAATGTGTTATGAAATTCAAGCAGTCACAATTTGTTCTCACATTGATTTTGAACCAGTGTGTACCTATTAAGAATATTATACTTGTATTCTTAATGGTTTGGATGGGCAAAGGATGTTCCACGTTGTCATACTGTCCCACTAATGTTCTTACTTTTCTTACATGAGGACTGGGACTGTGGTTCACACCCAACATAAATTCTACCATAAATCAAACGGAAGCCTTTGCACAAGCAGTTCAATAGCATTCAAGAAATTATCTTCATGTAACATTTAAGGAAAGATGCAATTTGCAGCTAAAGATTTGGACTATCATTAAATCTATCACCTAGATCTTAGTTGAGCTAAATTTAGTAGAATTTTAAACAAATTATTGCATAATTAGTATTGGTGTTCAGCATTTTCCAGCACAGAAATGACGCAAAAGGCTAACAACCTCTGGCACATAAATTTTCCTTTTTTTTTTTCTTTTTTAATATGTTAATTATATACATATATTAAATAGCAATTATTCTCACGCTGACTGGGGAGAAGACTTCTGTCAGTACTAATCATTAATGTTCCTGACATTTGGGGATACTTTGTGTAATATGTTCTTCCATCTGGGAGGGAACTGACAAATAAACCATTACTTTCTATTTTCTTCCAAATATAGCTGCTTTTAACTTAACACGATCAAGGTCTTCCATGTTCTTGATTGCTTGTTGGAAAGTTAATTAATTTTTAAGAAATAATTGGTTTTAGTTTAAAAAAGGTGCATGCTAGTAATGACTTTGCCTCTCTCTCATCTGTTTATTCCTGAACTTGTAGAAATCTTTTATACAGCAGCCCTTCAGAATTAACATTTTTTTATCAGTACTCAATAAAGAAGCTTATTTGTGACTAATGTACTCTATCTGTAGGCTATGTCACAGCAAATTCCTCTATTAGCTCCATTAGTGTGAATCTTGAGAACCCATATATGTCAAAAGAATTAAAACAGTTTAGACTCATAGAAAATATGAAAAGATTAAAATAAAAACATGCAGCAAAACTGTAATGCTCTTTCAGTAGACAGAAAGAAGAAACAACTTGTCTTAAGACAAGCCAGTTGCCTAACTACATTTTGTTCTTTGACGGTTAAGAAGAATCTCTTTTGTCTCCTCACTTTCTTAAGCCTTCAGCAAAAAGTACACTAGATCCAAATGAAGAATCAAAATATTAAAAACTAACTACCTTTTGGTTAAATCCCACCCCCCAGCCTACTTTATCCCTAATCAAAACTGCTACTTAGTCTGTATAATGGTTTTGGTGGTGATGATTTTGGGGTATTTTTGACAGTTATAACAAAAAAGGAAAATAAAAGGTAGAGTCCAACTTGACTTAGTGCAACTTGACTTAGTGACTGGAAAAACTGTAGATATTCATATAACAAAAACAACTGAATTGTACTATTAAACTTCTTGTGAAGAAAATCTGCTATTATAGGACTTCACTGACACTCTTTTAAGAATAGGAAGCATTAAAAGAGTGATGTAAGATATTGCATTTCAGCACTGTTACTGATTATGATTTATCTGCAAGGCTTCTCATGTAATGTTTGCTGAGGGTACAAGATCTTAAGTACAGCTTTTGTGCAAAATCATTTAGTAATAAAATGGACCACTGAGTCAATTTGAACAGCTCAAAATTTATCATTCACTCTTAACTCTGTGACTGATAATTAATAGATAAATAGCAGAGATCATACACAAATATGATTACATCATGATTAAGAACCTTGAAGTAAACTTGGTTAGATCATCTGACCATTAAAATAAGCATATTTGCAATTTATTTATAAAGGATGATATTAAATTAAAATGAATGTTTTGTTACTATTGCACAGATTTAGTCAGCATCCTACACACAATCTTTCTACCTCTATACCAAGAAATTTATAATGTACCCCTTTAAACTGCAAAACATATTTTGAAACTCAACATGTATAGCAGTTTTAAGAAAAGATAACAACTAGCCTTTTTCTACTTAGTATGTTTGGTTTAGGAATGTGAAAGACCAGGATGCCAACAGTTGGTCCATTTTCAGAACTCTCCTTTTAAATGAATCGTTGACTGCACTTGGTAATATATGAATGAATCACAGAAAATACACTGGGACACCAGACAGTATTTTCACAGGTTTTGACACTGTCATGACACCTGTATTCAAAAGGTCTCTTATATTTTTTCATCATTATCCTGACCACTCCCTCTCCCTTATCCCCAGCACTAAGCATGCATCATGCTTTTCAAGACACTTGGGTAATACATTTAAAAATATAGTAAAAAGAAGCGAATGGTGAGCAGTAGGGGGAAGAACCACACTGCTCATATTTATGCAACCAAAATACTCATTGAGGGATTATCTTTCTTTCAGAGCAACAAAATCCCCCAGGAGACTTTTGATGATGATGCTGCAGGACACTATTTCTCTGTTAATATCCCCAAAGCTGGTTCCTATCAAGTTACTACTGAAACTCCTCTTAATTGTTTGTCCGTCTGAAGATGAAGAGGTACATCATAATCTCTTCTCAAGACATGTTACAGAAGCAGGTAAATCCTCACAGACAAGACGGGAGCATATTGTTTTATGAGGTTTCTGCTGCACTCTATTTTGTAAACCCAGCATTGTGTGTGATTATAATTTATTAATCAGAGAGAAACAAATGGTAAACTGTCACATATTTCTGACCAGAGAAAGAGTATATATATTTTCTGTGTAGATGAAAGGGAAAATTACTTCAAACTTTTACAAAATACTGCCATAAACAAGCAATTAAAATATTTTTAATATTTTATACTTTGCTACATACTTATATCTCCTAAGAATATTCAGTGGTAATAATTGATAGCAACTTGAGATTATAAGTTTACTTTTTCTCTCAACACCATTGCAAATGTGACAGGTGTTTAAGAATCAGTCCTGTTCCCATTTGACTCAAGTTAATGCAATTCCAAATATATAAGTAAATGCAGAATTCATTCAGCATGAGTTATATATACTAAGAGTTACCATGCATTAATATATCTTTCTGTGTAAAAGCAAATCATTCATTGAAAGGTTTGGAAAACTCAAATAATATTTTGGACTGCTGCATAGATGTATTCCTTTGTCTCTTACAGAGAGGAAGAAGTGGAGACAACCTTGCTGACATGCTGGCCAACAAGCCCAGTTTAGCAAACATAAACCACTGCCCTTCGCAATCAAATTTTTATTGGTTTGGGTTGGGTTTTTGGGGGGTTTTTTTCTTTGTTTTTTTTTTTTTAATTCACTAGCTGGCACTCTAAACTAAGAGATGGCCTCCACTTTCCTGAGGTTACTACTTTCGATCTTCTCAATACTGCTAACTGTGAACAGACTATTTTCTTTTTAGGGAATTATATTACCTTTTACAAAGTTGCCACTAATGTGTGTTTAAAAGGCAACGAGTGACTGGCATAGCAGCACTCTCCCCTCACGGATCAATCACTGAAGCTGTATAAAAAGCCTCATCTCCACCCTGCAGATTGGATCATAAACATACTTTGGAGCATGTCTCTTTCACAAGGCATTTACTGCTACTGCACTGCCTGTTCTAAGGTCCTTTGAATTCCTAAATTGAGGGATGTGTTATCAACTCACTTCCCCTTAGGGAAGCCCTAAAATCTGCTTTGTTTTATTGTTGTTTAATGTAATAATGCATGCGCCAGTGGAATAAAATTATTTTTCCAATCTTGCCAGCACTTTCAGTAGGCTTTTCCCTAAACTCTAAATGACAGAAAAATCATTCATGTCAGCTACTTTTTACAGAAAAAGAATAACAAAAGAATAACAAAAGATGACACATCAGGTTGGGGCTGGTAAATGAGAAATGAAGGAGGATTTATTTTTCCACCCTAAAAAGTATTTCAGAGAAGTAGAAATATATATTAAAAAAAAGTAATTGTTGGTTATGTAGTGACAGTACTATTTTGGTTTTGTTTTTTTCTTTGCAAGCAAACTTTTTCTATAATCACAAGACAATCCGTATTGCATTTTAACTAGAATGAGTTCAATAAGCACTTCAAATATTAATCCCAGATACATTTTCTTATTTGTGTACTAATTTTTTTTTTCCTGAAACACTTTTTAAATTTGGCATAGTATAGAGTTGTTTGGAAGTGTCTTTTAGTAGCTCTGTTTCACAAAGTTTCTCTGTGTTCAGTGTGTCAGTAGAATCAAACACTGCCAGCCTTACACAACTTCGGAATTGCAAAGGGCATGCAAAACTATTCCAATTTTATTGCATGTCAGAATGACCACACCTGGTCTTTTGTTACTTGAAACCATTAAATGAATGGTTCAGTGGAGTGTACTGAAATTTCTTTCAACGAGGATAAGGAAATTTGCATTAAATATTTTCCAGTAGGAAAAGAGTCTTTCCACTGTGAAAAACTTCATGAATTCTTGCCAATTTTGAAACAGGTTTCTACACTTCCACATTTATAACCTTTTCACCCTTTCTTTAGTTAACCCTGAAATATTTTCATTACAATCACACGTCGAAAGGCAGACAGCAGTAAGGCATGTGACTACCTGCTACCACAAAATACAGAATACGAAAAAAAAGGCAAAGAGAGAGAGAAACATTTTAACTCCCCATCTGATGCTGCAGCACTATTTGGATACCCCTGTCACCCTACTTCATATGGCATAAAGTTATTCCATTTCTATTTTACCCTGCTTGAAACATAAAAGTCAAGAGCAGTTCAGTACTGGTTACTTACTCAATTGTGTTCCTGTCCACTTTTCCTGTCATATTAATGCCATAGAACTGCTGCATGGCAGCTATAGCTGATTGCATGGTTTCTGCAGAGCGCAACACCGACATTCGGGGGTCAGTTGGTGGAAGGTAGCCATACTTTTGTAACCATACCTGCAATGACAAGTGCAGTGGCTATTAAATAGAAATTAGAGGTAAATAAAATGCTCCCAAGTAATTAGTTTTGTATCACACAGAATGAAGCTTGAAATTCACCAAGAATAAAACCTGTTACTTAGAGTTGGTTTGTTTTGTTGGTTTGTTTGGTTGGTTTTTTTTTGAAGAGAAGAAATTATTTGGGGCTTTTATTTCATCTCCTTTATTAAAGATTCTGCTGGTTTAAGACTTACAGTCTTTTCTACTCAGGAGCCAGCTCTCTTTATTATCTATAGCTGCCTGCTTCTATTATTTATTTAATGTATTTTTTTTATTTCAAGTTACAACTTAAGCACCTAACCCTAGCTCTAGGCACTTCAAGAAATGTTTGAAGAAGACATAATATAAAATCTACAATACACGCCACATAATTAAATGTCCACATAGTACATAATAATATTCACCAACTATAATCATAAATCCACAACAACTCTCACACAGTTATACTATTTTTTTATTATCTCTCACAGAATATGAAAAAGAGTGGGAAGGCAATCTGCTTTCCAAGAAGAATATTGGAATCACATACTTATGGGCAAAGCAGGTGGCCAGGAGACAGTGAAGTAGCAGAGTCTGTCTCCACTGCCAGGAAACTCTAATAAAGAGGATATTCCTTTTTAAATCAAGATGGATATCATGCCAACTATTTATGCTCTTAATTGTATAGAAGTAAGAGGGAGAAGGTATGGTCCAAATAACTGAAAGCTTTATGGATTAAAGCCAGTATCTTTAAAACACCTGGAAAAACCCTCTGAAACATACTGTGCTCTCGAGGCAATGCTTCATAAACAACATAAACTGCTGTTACGTTAATGTTTGTAAACATTCTCAAAATCTAGCCTATACAAAGCAGAGTGTAAAACTTTTGAGGCAATGAGAGCACTGATGTATCTTTAAAAATGTCTCATTTAAGGACTGGAGCTACTCACTTGAATGAAAGGTACGTATATTGCCAACCTACAAGACACCGTAAAATTGTGTCACTGCAGCTTCACACTCCACAGTAAGAAAGTACTTGCGACCCCATAAATCTGTTCTTCTGTTCTTCAAAAAAGGAGTGAATAGATTAAAAAAAAATAATAAAAAATTGATTCAGTCAGCTCTTTCAGATGTATCACATCCCAGTTCACAGATTCTGAATCATTACATTAATGAATGCTATCCACCCACTCTCCCCTTATAGTGTGTTGTGGGCTCTGCTGCCTCATGCAACACTTCTGGGGTTTTTATCTGTTTATACACACTGTTTCTACACAGCCTAACACCAAACTGTGTAGTTTGTAATTTTCAGTCTTATGTTTAGCTTGCAGAGTCTAACCGACTCAGTTTTGTAGCAGGTTAACCATGTGGTTGTGTACTCCTCTTGTATGGATCCAGTGAAGAATCTCAAGATGGAAAACCTCATTGATGTGGTTCACTTTACTACCGCTCAGTGTGTATTACAGGTGAACATTGGCTCAGTGTAAATAAAAAAAGATCAAGTTGGCACTAAAGAAAGGGGAAATCTTCAGGTTATGAGTTCAGGTATTTCTAATTTGAACAGGTTTACCTTCTCATAGCGCAGTTCAGACAGATACAATCTCAACGATGTTTGTGAGCTCCACAAACCAGGGGGATACAGTACAGGCAGGATGAAGACCCAGCCTAACCTCTTTCACCTTCACCCTATCACTATATACAAGAGCGATTCAGAATAAGAACGAAGTTTTGTTTAATAGATAGGAAGATGCTCTCATTTTCAGTACAAATGAATTGCTACAATCAGTACCTATATTGAACTTTACATACTCCTGACTTCTTGCACTTTTCAGCTTCAAAGGTGAACTTGTGAACACTGTGCTAGATTTGGATCGTCGCACAAATAATTCAGTTTATGTATGTGTCACTTTGTATAGGAAGTCTGATTTTCCTTCCATTATTGAAAGATAGCTCTGAAAGACCAGCTAGAGCTGGAAGGTTGGCGAGAGCAATGCACTATGCAATTCTTCAGATCTTTCCTAGTTTTGGAAGAAAGAGTGCTCTTAAAAACCATATGCTGACACCAAACCAAGAACAAAGAAAACCCATATATCATCATTAAAGATTAAGCAAGAATATTATGAAGCTAATCAGAGTTTCAGAGAGCTTACCGATTTCTAAGATAGAAGACAACTTATCAACAGATTATTAATGATCCTGAATGACAGTATATAGTATAAGCTACAGTACAATTATGTTCTGTGAACCTGAAAGCTTAGTAGATCAGTCTAATAAGTACAGATCAAAACAATTTCATAAACACCTTCAGTAGCACAGCTACATATCATTATTATTCATGTATTCCTGTTCCATTTTTAGATTTTATCATGCAAATAGAATTCCTATCTGCACTGAGTAAAACTGTGAGATTGCATAATTTCAAAATATTTTGACTTTTGTTTTTTAATACACCTCCACTAAAGACACTATAAGTGAAATGATTTTAAATGTCTGGGTAATTCAAGAGATTTATGTTTTCAAAAAGCACACAGTTAAGAATCTAACTCACCACAAGATTCAGCAGTTCAAGTGCTGATGTCATTTTGAAATGAAATTGAAGGCTTTTACCATACTATGGTATGGATAAACAAACTAACTCCAGAATTAGTAACCATATGACCAGGTCATTTCTCCATTTCGGCAAATTAACCATGGCTAATAGTATGTTTTAATTACAGACCTAACTATTGCAGCTAATACTGACTTTTCAGTGACAACGTGATAGCCAGATAGACAGAAGTGTTTACACCGAGCATTATAGGGAATCTTCTACTGGTTTTCCTACTTCTTATCTCTAACGTCACCAGTTCCACATTCATGATGTTTTCTCTTTTTAACAGAAGACACTGATGTGAATTTACAGAATGGACATATTGTGTATGGTATATATCTAGCAAGAAAAATATTTCCCCTGAGAAAAGCATATAACAATATACAGTCCAGAGCAGTCTAACCTAGTCTGTGAAAGATGTCTACAGAATGAGAAGAATTATGATAGACGATACAATAGCTTAATGGTTGTGATTTGCTTGCTACCTATGGTTGCAATTTCAGATAACTAATCCTTAACAGCTCAAAAGAAAAAAAAAAAAAAAAAAAGAAAAGAGCCTGCACATTCAGAATACACTAGTTTGGAATGGATTGAAGCTCACAAAAAAATCCACTTCTTGGAACTTGTATAGCAGAGTGGAAAAGATCTTAAATAGAAAGTATCATCTTCAGACCATGAAACTACCTTGTTTGTCATTATGAATATGGCAAAAAGTCAAAATATCAGCTTGCAAAATTAAGTTCTCCAATGATCTAAACCAGAAAACAATCAACTTTTTTTTCTTGTGAATTATTGTGACAATCCAAAAATACCCCACGATTTAGATTCGGTATTGGCATAGTCTCAGACACATTAATGATGCTAACCTTTGTTGTGGATTATACAATTCGTAACACGGATTTAGTAACTCAGAAAAGTCTGTCCAGGTTGCAGAGTGCACTATAGTAAATACCTACACGCAGTCCTAGAACTAGCAGAGTTCAGCTCACAGTGGGTCACAGAAGAGGCTAAATTAGACCTCACTGACTTCAATATTACTGCACCTGGACAGTTTAAAATTAGTTGAGGCATCTCCGCTGCTCTAGTATCTGTATGTTCATAGTTTTTTTCTGCGTTACAGGTACAAAATGGATATGAAACTCAACATTCACATTATGTAAGTCTCAGTACTAAATCAGATTTATCAATACATGATTTTGTATGTCTCTTCCTACATAAAGTTAGGAAAGAGGAGACAGAGTCTGGAATTTCCCCACGGAAGTGTATGGTGACCGAGATAATTTTAAAAGGCAGTTCCTATTCACAGTGAGAAGTCACTGCATTGCAAGAATCAAGATTGCAGCCTAAGACCAGGAGCTCTGCCTAGTTAGTGACTTGAACCATACTCACAGTACAAAGAGAGGTAAAAGTAAAAATGTAAAATATATTCAAATGCTGATTTCCTCTCATTTATAATTCAAGTTTACTTTAAATATTCTAAATCCTTTGCTTTACTGCCCCACTTGTGCATGGAAAACACAGCACAGCTAGGGAGTAGTAGGAGCGAAAGGTGTAAAAGAGTAGCCAAGAGCATCAGGACTGAGATATTTGCAGATTCCAAGCATGTGGTGACCTACCAGTAAGTGGCAGATGTGGGATCTGCATGTAACACTGTGCTTGAGAGACTGAAATACACTTGGAACAGGGATCAGATACTACCCAGCTTCAAAGGCAGGAGCTACATTTTCATTCACTAATTCTACTAATGGCATTATTTTGCCATTCTGAAAGGCTTC
>VWZK01011597.1:30937-67663 GCA_013396935.1 Baryphthengus martii | reverse complement strand
TAGATTAGGCAAAATGGGGGGGTGGGGGGGGAGGAAGTGTGGTGTTCTTTTTTTAAAAAGAAATCCAAAAGAAAGAAACCCACCAGAAATCTACAAGCCTGAAAGTCTGTAGTAATACATTTTTAAACATTTTTCTTGTTTGCTGGAAAAGTAAATGCCTTTTACTCAAAATAATAATTTTCAAAGGCGTAGTGGGGTTTGTGAACCATGAGAGATGTAGCAAAATGTTAAATGTGAGTGTTTCTTTTAAGCTAACTTTTTTTCTCATTTTTGGTATAGCCGCAAATGAAGAGCAGATTCTGCAAACCCATCTTCATATTCTCTAGGAATTATTCACATGCAGAAGAATTTTGAGATCTGGAGCTAGTTTTTGAACTGCATTTAAGTTTATTAGTCAGAGATTCTCACATTATGTAAAGAGGGGTTTGGGTTGTTTTGACAGCAAATCCAGTGCCTATGGGAAATAATATTTTTTACCATCTTGAAATTTGTCAGTGTTTTTGCCTTTTGAATGCTCCTTTTTTAGAAGGAGTTGTTCCCGTGGAAAAAAAAATCGACAGCAAACCCTCCCCCCTCTCCAGCTCTTTCAGGAATACTTAAATTTTATACAATCTCTCCGATATTCAGAAGTGACAATGAATCAAAGAAAACTCAATAGACTCATTACTGTTGAGGCCCGAAGTCTTATTTTAGCTGAAGCCAAAATACTGCTGTTCATATATAATTTCCTGTCTATTTTGTTTTTGTTTTGTTTTTTTGTTTGTTTGTTTTGGTTTTGGTTTTTGTTTTTGGGTTTTTTTTTGCCACTGAATAAATGGATTGATATTTTAAAAGGAATTGCACTTAACTCTAAAAGTGAAGCGTGAGGTCAGAGAGAGCAGTACCGCAGGAAATGTTTTGCTACCCAAAATAAAGTTTTAAATGAAGTGAGGAGGTTTGCAGCTTCTTGTTTTTCTGGAAAGCTTCCATTTTTTAATTTTTTTTTTTAGCAGGAGCACCTTTCCCTGGAGTGCAGCTGAGCTTTTTAGAAGCAGATTGCGATTGGGAGAAGGAAGAGTTAAACTTAATCGCTTTCTAGTTCGCTTAACTTTTCATTTATTAAATAGTTCCTCAGCAGGTCTGCGCTGCATCTTGAGACAAAGCAGTGAAATCAGTGTGTTTATGTCTAAAGTTCAAGTTTACTTTGCTGTAGCTTTCTGGAAGGGTGTGACATGAAAAGCTTGTGGTTGGGGCCACATGGTTCATGCTGGACTGTGTTTTTGTGAATGGAGGCAGAACTCCAGTTCTGACTGCTTGTCTTGAGGAATTGCTTCAGAGATCAGCTGTCTCATTCACTGGCAGAAAGAATGACTCATACATCTTCTGCCTTGTTTGGCTCCAGGTCATTGTTACAGTGGATAGAGCTGGTTTTAATTAAATATTAACTCCTTTTGTCCTGGTTGCTTGCTAATGGTGACTTTTTATTTTTGTTTACTTGCAAGGGAAGCAAGCTAACAGGCCCTGACTTAATTTTTTTTTTTTTTCCTCCCCTAAATTGCTTTCCTTTTGCAAAATGAGCCATCAGTTCAGCTTTTTCAAAAGCTTTTTAAAGCTGTAAAAACTACAAACAAGTCTTAAGTATTTTTGCGCTCTGAATGTTTACTTTTGGCAAACCAATTTTAACTCAGTAGATGGTGAAACTGTAAAATCTGGAGTGATAACATCCTCAAGATCATCGTTAGCATTTCGGCATGCTTCCCAAATCCTCTGGAGACATTATAGCTATAATCAGAAGAGAAGGAAAACTTTTGGTAATAACCTAAGCTGAGCTGAATGTTTTATGCTGCAGATGTTGTCTGCTTCAGGAGTCTGAGACTTGATGGCTCTGAATGTGCAATGAACTAATGTAGCTGCTTCTGCTATTAGCAATAAAAGCCACGTGCTTAATATCCTCCAAAACCTTTATTAGTCTTTTGGAATATACTTACCTTCTCAAACCTCCATAATTAAGTAGCTCAGAGAAATAGATGATCATTTCAGATTTCTTTTTTCAATATTCCTCTGAATGGCAAAAAAAAAAAAAAAAAAGTTCTGGTGATTTATGCATTGTGTCTTATGTTGAGTATGTTAACAGAAGACCAATGAAGATTTTATGGCAGCCTTGCTGAATTGAAGTATTTGTGAATAAAATAAAAGAGGAAATGAATGGCACATGTATATAAGTGTGCAGACAGTTGCAAGTTATGTTTTTCTGTCAGATATTTGAAGTGTCTTTACCTGTCTGTATAATTTGCTGTAAAGCCTGCCTGTAGTTCTCCAAACTCGAGGTACAAAATCCCTCTTCCCTTTGAGCAATGGGATCATGTATCCCAATGCTTTGCCCTCTCACAGCAAGATGCTGGTGGAAAAAAAGTCCGTATATTGGGCTCATGATGGCTCCTTGCATTTCTCCAGTATGATCATGTGCGAATTTCAGTTCTGCTAGTTTAAAAATAATATCGCATTAAATGAAGGAATAATTTTAAGTTCTCATTCCCAACAGTTAGCAGGTCTTTTTTTCTTTGTATAGGCTCATGGGCTGGTTTCTAAGGTACCAATGCTACTAAAATTAGATTCCAGTAGGAAGTGTATATTCCTGGGTTGAACATTTTGGATGTTGTTATTTGTTTTATTTATATTTGGCAGGGTTTTAAACGCTTCTTTACTTCCTGTATTTCTTTTCCTACAGAGGAATTTAAGGCTATGTAGTACTGTATTTAAAATACATTTTGACAGTGTAGTCTCCACCTATTTCTAGAGCACTGATAAAGTGATGCATCTTGATCGCTATTAAATACGCCTTCTTAAATTTTGGGGATCTGTGAATGAAATATTTTTTCCTTGTTTACTCCAGACCAAATCAGGGGTTTTCCGTCACAGTTCCACCACATGTATTTTATTTTTTTTTTCACTCTTGGATTGGAAAAAAAAAGGGGGGGGACACCTAATTTACTGATATATACATATGTCTCTTCAACAGATTTTTTCTGGAGTAAGTTGAGTTAAACTGATGGAACCAGAACAAAATAATTGGTGAAGCAATCTGGTATGCATAGTACACTCTAGAAAGTTATAGAAGATTGCTGTCCCAGTACTGCAATCACTAAATGTAGGCTGCTGATTTTAGCAGAAGGGTTTTTGTTTTCTTTTAGCCTTTTTCAGATATGCCAGATTCACAAATTAACATATATATGTGTATCCATAAAAAAGTGTATAAAAAATTTGGAGTCATGCTAACCTCCTTGCTGCATTTGAAAGTGAGAGTTGGATTAAGAAAAATATATGGGATATGTCTTCTGGAAACAAGAAATTATTTGATAACAGTTACTTTAACTCTGAATGCACTTGCAAAGCCTTCAAAAAGAATTAGAAATGTAAAAAATCCTTAGGAATTGATATCTAAGTAGGATACCTTGATTTCGTAATTGGATTCTTCTGTGACAGTCAAATATTTGGCATTTTATAAGGAAAGTGCCTAATATTTGCATGCAGCGAATTGCATGAAATGTCAGAAATTACAGAGTGTTATTATTTGGACTCATATTGTCCCTGAGTTCATTTTAGGTAAAAGTCCTGTAGTTTCTCTGGAGGGAAAAGAAACTTAATATATCGAAAATGCCGGGAATATTTGAGTTGGTAAAATACGTGTTTTATACAGCTTCGAACTTTGACGAGCTAACATGTCCTAAGAGGTACTGATTTCTTCGGAATGGATAAATTACTATATTTGTTGGGTTATTTTATTTTATTTTTCTTAAAAAACCCAAACAACAAAGCAACACTACCTATGCTTTTTTTCAGACTAATTCTAATCCCACTTATGTATTTATCATATTCGCACTTCTTTTCAAATCTGTGTGTGCAGGTTTCCCAAAGTCATCTGTTCTTAATCTGCTGCAATTAAAACAATAGGACTTTAAACATTTATTTTAAAACCAAGAGCAAATCATTTTTTTGGTATAGCAAGCCTGATTCTGAACTCTTTACCTAGGGAAAAACCCTCTCAGTTAAGTTGCTAGAAATATTTCCTGAGTAAGGAGTGGATATCTGATTCATGAAGATTACTGTAGTGCACATTCAAAACAATTGTGAGTAATTGTAATTAAATATGTATTTTTTAATTCAAACAAATTCTGTTACAACTAGTAGCAGTTGCACATCTATAAAGGGGAATTTATGCTTCCTAAACTAGAAAGTGCTCTGAATGGCGTTAGTTATATTTTATCATTTAATGATTTGCTAGTCCCAGTTTTGATAAATGATGACATAACCAGTATTTACCTCTCAGATCTTGTTGGGTAACCAGATCATGGCAGATCTTAACTTTTAATTAAGATCATGTGAATTAGTTCTTGTCTAAAGACAAGCAAATATGTAAATTAACATGTTTTCAAACAGATAATTTTATGCAGCTTGACTGTTATCATTCCTGTTAGTGTATGTAGAGGAAAAGATGACAAAATTCAGAGATTATAAGATGGATCTCTCTCAGGATGCCCCCAGAACCAGTTGTGCTCCAAGGATGCTGCTTCTCAGCACAGCGTTCTGCAATTATTTGAAAGTATTCACTTCGAATACATATTCCGTGGTATTTCAGCATAAATGGTTTAAATAAATCTACAGCCCAGTATGAGAGATGTTTGGTGTCTTAGATATACAATGAAAAGGAACTGTGGTATCACTGATGGAAAATTATCTGTCAGCCGACCGTGAAACGATTGTATTTTATAGCTCGGGTTTGTGGTGAAAGTTTCGTAAAGCGGAGATGATCTTACACAAGGTGAATGGATGTTAATAATGATTCTTGCTTTGAGTTTTTTTGTTTGTTTATTTTTTTTTTATATATATATTTGTATTGTCGTTGAACTAGGAATTCTGTGGTCTGGTAAAATAGTTCTTTTTGAGTATTTACAACAACAGCAACAAAACCCCTACTGTGTTGGCTGACTGCCAGGAAAAATTGAAATTGCTTTTAAGTAATCCAAAAGTGTGATAGTTTGGGGTTAAAGATGCAGAAGTGTTAGACACTAGGATTTGGTTTTATGCAGATATTTTGAAAATGAGCACTGATGGATTTTACCAGTGGCATGGTAGGTCCGGACCCTGATGCAGGGAGCGAGGGAGGGCCAGTGCCAGTGTCAGCCTTCGCATCCTCCCATCCCTGTCGCTCCATGCCGGGACTGCTTGGGACTCACGCTGCACGGCACAGCTTCACCCCAGCGTTTATCTGATATTCAAATGGTGCACTTGCCTGATTTTCATACTCAACAATGAGGAAAACAAAAAAAAAATCCTAATTTTAATCTTGGCTGTGCTTCGGATGAAGCACAACGAGTCTTTATTTATGCTTTAATGGCTTCTTTTAATTCTTTCCTTGTTTTTGTTTGTTTGTTTGTTTTTGTTTTCCTTTCTTCAGCTCAGGTACCTGACAATGACGAGCAGTTTGTGCCAGACTATCAGGCTGAAAGTTGTAAGTATAGTATGAATCATCATTTTCTTAAAAATATTTATTTGTGTATTTGTACTTGGGTCTCATATTTGTTACTTACTGTGTCATCTGTGGTCATGTGACAACTGCTTTTGCCGATCGATGACATCAGCGTGATGAACAGATAAAGCAAGTGATGTTCTGATGTGCAGCCAAAAGAACGTGTTTGGGCTGAAGGTATAATCTTTAGCAGGGGGGCCCTCTTCTGTAATTCCCACCTCGCAGCCCTAGGGAGATGCGGGAAAAACGAGGTTGTGGAGGCAGTTTCTCTTGTCTAGAGTGAGGAGAGGAGCGTTTTGAGCTGATACGGATGAGATGCTGTGGGACATAGGAGGCAGCTCTGCTGAGCAGAAATCAGGCTGCTCAGGACCTTTTGCATGTAAATAACTAAATAAAATTCCCCACGTAATCAAATACAACCACTGCTGAAGCATTTTTAAGTCATCTTAGCATGCGGCATTTGGTTGCTCATGAAAAAAAATGGCCTTTGAATTAACGTGAGGGAGCAGGAATTAAACGGGATGCTTTGCATTGTTTGCTACTTTACTTAACATATACCTAAACTTACTTCATTTTTTTAGCCTATACTTCTCAGCTCTTGCCTTAGCCTGCTAAAGCGCTACTATTTGTTTAGACGCTGGCCCCCCTTTGCTGTACCTGCTGTTCTGTGGTTTGGGTGGTTGCAGTGGCGTGGTAAAGAAATGGCCCAAGAAGCGTTATCTGACAAAGTCACAGACTTCTTAGAGGTTCTTTCTGCATCTCTCTTCCTCCTGGCAAGGCTTCTCCCCATCATCAGACATCTCTTCTAAAGAGTGCCCGCTGCTTGCAGCACAGTGCGCATAGTCGCTTTTCCAGTTTGCTAAATAACTTAAATAATTCATCCTACTGGAGTGAATCGCTGCGGTTCACTAATCCAGAGAGGTATTAAATACAGCATTCATATACTGAAATGTTAGAATTAAAATTAGAAATTAGAAAGGATTGCATTAAAGTAGTCGCTAGCCCCAAAAAAACAATTCAGACTTGTTGAGTTTTCTTATAAATCTTTGAGATGTTCTTTTGCTCAGTTGTTTAGAAACTGTTTTAAAAAGAAGGTTTTGGGGATGGGGAGTTTTGTTCATCCCCTGGACTCTAATAATGTACCTGCACAGCAGCAGTTCATTTTTGTTTTTCTCTAGAAGTTCTTGTACGTATACCGACAATCACGGTCATTAAAAAAATTTAAAGTGACCCTTTGCAACAGATTGTTTTGTTGTTTGTTTGTTTGTTTTTTTCATGTCTGGCTTCAAAACCTTTTTTTTTAAAATGAAATTAAAATATGAATGCCCAAACTAGTCTATAAGTTGAAAATCAGGTATGTTATCCTACGTATAGAGATGTGTCCAAATATAGTCAGGTATGCATACATCCTTTGTGTAAGAGTACAAAGTTCAGTCAGGGCTTCTATTAACCCACAATTATTGTTACACAACAAGTCAATGATTCTTGGAAAATAATTTGTGAACTGTGAATGAAAAGCCCCATTGAAACTGGTCACCGCTTTTGATGATAAAGGAATTCTCCTAATATGGCTATTTTGTTAATGCCGTTGTATTTCAAAGTTCCTTAGCCACAGCTTACACAGTATTATCAAAGGAACATTTATTTCTTCATTTCAGTTGGTTTCTTTATCTTAAGTAAAGGTCAGGAGAGCTTCCTGGAGAGTTACTCTGGCAAAGGTTATTGAGTTTCAGCCGTATACTTGGATATAATGTATGTAGCTGTGGGCTCTGCGAAACAGGAGAGGAGATCAACATAACCAAAGCCATGGGGAAATTACTGCTGCAGGAGCAGCACAAATGTGACTGTTTTCTCTAGGATCCAAACCTGCCTTCAAACTCTATTATAATGACTTACTATATATAACCTAGAAGTCTGTAACAGTTACCTTGCTACTGGCAGCAGCCTGGCAGGAAAACTTGGCTTTAAAAAAAAAATTATTTATTTTTTGATTTAATTTATTTTTTAAACATGGGAGACAATGGGCAAGCTTCAGAGGTTCAGTGTTTAACACACTTAAGTGAGCCCAAAATGGTGAAGGATGGAAGTGTAAACCAGTGAAGGAAAACACAGCCACTTTTAGATCAGAGGCAAACAAACCGTGGTTTGCTGCCCAGATTTCATTTATGGAGCTGTGTATAGGTGTGTCTGTGATGTGTAGAATTTGTAGAGAAAACTGAAGTGCTCTACTGAAACAGTTACAGTTTACAATCCAGGTACAAAAATTAGTGACATTTTATTTCTAGCTTCGTTGTTAGAGAAATGAACTTTCAACCTCGGTCTTAAATTGAAACTTGTAACATTGAAAGGAGTTGTAAAAACTGTCGGTAAACAGGAGCAGTGCCGGAAAGCTGTGGTTAAAACTTTCTTGTCTAGAAATCACCAAAGTGAACTCTTGAAGGAATGATGTGAAAGGAGCAGAAGAACTGATCCTGCCAAGATCATGTGCTGTGTCCTAGCGCTGAGCAGGATTAAATGCCTCTTAAAGTGCCGTGGGCTTTGCGTTTCTTTTTCTGTAATAGTGATTTTAGCTAGCGAAACTGCACTGGTATTAGTAACTAAAGGAAACATTTAATTTAGATTAGATATACTGTCCACATTATCCACTTTGGAATTTAACTTCAAAGCTAGTTTGAGACCAGGAATATTTCAATTATGAGTTGATATTAAACTTCAATCAGTTTTTGAAAAGCAAACATAATATATATATATTTATAGTTAGGTGTGGGCTTTAGATATTAGGAGTGAGCTCAACAGCTAGCATAACTTCATGGGATATTATTGACGTTACTGGAATTAGGCATATTTCTACTAGCTGAGGATCCAGTGTGTCAAGCTTCCCTTTCATGTTTTAAACTTCTGTTTATACCTGTTTAGAGTTGTATTTATTTTGTTACTTTGTTATGTCTACTGGAAAGAGGTCTTTCCTACCATAATGATCTTAGAAATGTCCAGGCTTCCAAACCTTTCTTGTCACAGTGTCCAAAGCTCCATCTTGTCCATCTTGTATTATGTCTTTATTAAATCCTTTTTAAAACTTTGAATACCTATCAAAAAGTACCTTCTTGAGATTTAACTCAGAATGAGCGGAATGAAGAGTAGGTAACTTGCCTGTTCAAACCAAATTTGAAAAACAAATCAGTTTAGTTTCTCATAGCCTTCTGCTTTCTGTAATGATTGAACTTTTTGAGTTCTAAGGGAGAAAAATCTGTATTAAAAAGATTCTGGTGGCTTACAATTACACTGGAAAAATACTGCAAATGCATATTAAGTAGTGTAATTTTGTTACTCTTTAATTTTGTCTCTCATAAGAAATAAAGGAATCACTTTTACAGGTATTTACTTGGAAATTCTGTTGGGCAAGTTAGTTTTGCCCCATTCTGAATCTGCATCTCCACTCAGCTGACTTTTTTGTTATATATTCAGGTGACTTCCTCATCACTCTTCTTTTAGCAGTTGTGTAAAGGAGTTCTGTAAAGCAAAAATGCAAAATCTGTTGCTCCAAAAAGGTGAATGCTTTTTTTTTTTAAAAAAAAAATCAGCGTTCTGTACGTGACACTTTTTCCAAATTCTTGTTTCATTCATAAGACTTAGTGAAGCTGTTTTTCTGCTGGTATAAAGTCGGTGTTCACGTGTTGAGAAGGGTGACCTGTGTTAACTTCCTCAGATAAGGTTTCCTATTGTTTCAAGTCCATTTTCATACACCGAGGAGGAGCCAGATCCTGAACTGGTTGTAATCAGTGGCCAGGCTTTTCAGATACTGTGGAGAACAGCAAGGACTTTCCAATCTAGGAGTAAAAATGAATAAAGTGTTCGGTTTGCTCCAAGTCAATAGCTGTTGAGGTGAAGATTGCTTGCTCCCATTGTTTGGATGGTTTCTATGACAGACACAAGAGGAAGTAGGTAGGATTTGCTGATGTTTTAAAGGATGTAGTTGGCAGAGAAAACTTGGTGTTGTCAACAGTATGCTGATTTGTAATTCGACCTTGGTAGAACTGGTCAGAAATGGAGATTATTCTGCACCAAACCTGATTGCTTGTTGTCTTAATAGTATAGTAGTGTTTTGATTTGTTTTAATAATACCTCTTTACATTGATCTGTTCTTCCAGAGGTTTGTTTTTATTATTTTTCACTGTCTTTTGCCCTAAAATGTAGGTTACCCACTTAAAACTTATTATAAACTCTAAGGTTTTTTTTTTCGTTTTATTTGTTTCTGAGTTTCTGGTAATGAGGATTTGTGCTCTGCTTCACCTTCTTGATCGATTTTTGTCCTTCCTTTCTTTCATTTCGTTGCTGTATTGTTTCCCTGACCATCACAGCCTTAACACTGCCAAGGGGTAAATGTTAATGTTAGACCACAGCTGTTGACGATAAATGGGAAGGGCTGGCTGTAAAATCCGTGCTCCTCCATGTCTGATTAAACTTTAAAATAGGAAAAATACTTTTTAGTAGTGATCTTGTCGCTGATCTTTCACAACCTTTATTCTTTCTCTTACCTCTGCTTTTTGTTTTTTTTTCCTCCAGGTTGAGCAAAGGAGCTCTTTCAATGTAGATGCCAGGAGCCTTAAATTATTCAGGGATGTGCTTTTTAGATGCTCTGGCTTGCAATCTTTAAAAGCCTGTTAAAGAGAGATTCTTTACATAGACTTCAGGTAGCTGTATTCTTCTGTCATTTTAACTAATGGCTTTGGATATGCCAAATGCAGTTTAAATGAGGAAAAGCTTTAATATTTATTTACATGTTTGTGGCATACAAGCCATGTTTGTTTGTTGTTGATCTTTTTTCATTATCAGGTGAAAAACGCTGCTTGTTTTATTTTCTTTTTCTTTCTGTAGATTAAATTTCAAAAGTGAGTTCCCTAACTACAAGAGTGTTTCCCATTTGCTTTAGTGTAGCAAGAGAAGGTTAACTTCCAGTTTGTAGAGGTTAATTTCCACTTATTCTGTACTATTTTGGAGGAAAAAAAACAAAACACCTCATAATCAAAACAAAGTAGAAAATACCACTATAATGCAAGTTCTGAAGTGCCTGCTGAAGTCCGAAGGAGCTCTGTTTACTGGGTTAGTTTTTGTTTATTATGCAGAATAGCTTAATTTTGCAGCTTCTAGAAAAAAAAAAAATTACTTAGTGGATTGAAAAAAAGTGTCCAAAAAAGTGTGATAAGTAGCTGGTAGTCATGTCTTGGTGTAGAGCACAATGTCCTCGAAATTGCAGCTGGTAGCGTTTTGGTTTTCTGTGTGTGGCAAGTTGCACAGACCAGGGTGCGTTTTCAAGGTTTTTTTACACTTTTTAAAATTTATTGATTTTTCCAAAGTCTGTGTGGCTGGAATCGCCTTTCTTCTCAGTGTAGCCCTGCACGTGTGGTAGTGCAGCAGGTAGTCCCACAAATACCCTCCAAGGTGGTGCTAGTTCTTCTTGGTGCTCAGCTCTGCCCTGCTAGGGCTTTGCTGCTGCAGCAAGGTGGTGTTTCTCGCCCCTTGTCTTGCAACGACTTCCTTTCATAGGTCAGATGCTTGTCAAATACAGGGACATTTACGTACTTCTTTTAGTGCAGGCCAGACTGTGATGGATTCTTTCTTAAAGTGCTGTGAGAGCCAGGGCTCATTGGTTTGTTCCTGCCCTTAGCTTTGCATGACCTTGGGCACATTGGTTCTTAGCATCTTTTGTTTCTGGTTTTGAAGCAGGGACAGCAAGGCATGGAGAGCTGTGAGATAGACGCCGTGCTTAATGATCACTTATCGAGAGATCTCCAAAGCATTTTTACAAAGAGAGTCCAACAGCAGTTGCTGTTGTAAGAGCCGGAGAGGTCAGACTGAAGAGTCAGTGCTGACCACCTAATCTCCCTTCAGAGTTGCCTTCGATAGCCTCACTTCTTTCATTGTATCTCTGAGCACTTGTTTCCTTTGTTTAAAGCTGGACTGAAACTTGCCAGCTGTTAACTTTCTTTTGATATTTTAATTTTTTTTTCGTTTTAATTCTCATTCAAAAGAAATCAGGAATTGGTGTCTTTCAGAGAACTTTGTGGGCTCATTTTGTGGTTCATCATCAGGCATTAGCCTGTGCTAATATGGATTTTTTTTTTTTTTTCCCCTCCTTCTTCCTCTAGAGGATTTTTGGAAATATTTAAATCTGCTGTAGTCCCGACCTTTTCCATAATTGCAAGATTTAATTGATGAAAAAATTTACCAAGAGGCAGACTATCGACAGTAATGCCTTTAACTTGTGGTCTTAATAGCAGAGAAATTGTGGATTTGCTTTGATTTAAATACACAGTTTCTATGTATTTGCTTTTCTGCTTGTGTTTTCATACTAAATTTCCAGCTTTGAAGGTGCAAGGACTTTGGGTTCTCCTGGATTGTAGTAGTGGTAGCGGCTCTCAAGTTGTGTAAATACTGCTGGTGGCAATAGCACTGTGAAACGAATGACAAGAACCCATCAAGTACACCGCTTTGATTTTGAAAAACTGTTAAAGTGGAAACTATTCCTTTTAGAGTGCCCTGCATGCTGTGATGTGAATTTTATTGCTAAGGAGAACGTACCTCTGGCCATCCCAGCAGAGACAGCAGCCACATTAGACAGATGTGGTTTAACTGGACGATGCTGCTGTGAGCTTGGTGGTCTCCAGCTCGCTGGGGCACGGAGGAGCCCAAGCTGCTGGACAGGGCTCTTCTTGTGGGGTTTTGTCCCCCTGTCTCTCCCTCGGCTATCCACTGGCCTGTCCCTGCTCAGCCAAGCCGACTTAGTTTCCTTTTCTCAGAGCCCCATCCTCGTTTGCTGTTTTATTGCAGATTAAAGGCTTGGGTTGCATGCGGAGGTTATCAGCTAATGAATAAACTTCAGTCATCCTGTCCTGTGATAAATCTGTCTCGTTGATCAAAGATGAAGCATGTAGACCTTTTTTTCTTTCAAATGGTAATTTCTTAAGGCCGTCAGATCACTTCCTAAGGTCTGTTTACATAATAACAAAAACATTCAACATTTTATTCCAAATGTTGAATTTTCAGTTTTGAAAAAAACCCACTCTTCTATTTCCTTTCTGAGGAAGCCTCCCCTCCTCCCTTCCCCATAAGGACTCTGTGAAGATCCCATCTGTGGAAATACAGGCGAGCCTCACGTTGTAACTTGTAGTCACGGCAGTATTTTCTTAACACTGCAGTTATTTCTGTTTTAAAACAGTTGTTTAGTTCATTTCATCAGAAGTATGTATATGTATTAGAGCATCTGTTCAGTTCCAGTTGCATTAAACAAAGTAGGCAGAAATTTATTTCCACTGTATTATCACACAGAAACCAAACAAGGCAAATTAAAGGGTCTTAGTGAGATTGTTTTGATACAAGCCTGTTACTCTTCTTAAACTGCTTTCCATGCAGTGTTTTTGCAAAATGTGGTTCGTATTCCAAGAGCAGCCTAAAATCCATGAACTCTGCCATGGTGGAAAATAAGGAGACAGTCTGCAAGCTTATTTCATCTGTTTCTTTAGGTAAAATGTATTTACAGTCTGTATCAGTTTGGTGGTTTTTTGCTTTTTTTGTGTATGTGCTTTTCATTACCAGGAAGTAATTGCAATGGAGCCGTTTGTTATTTATTAATTTTTTTTTGAGTTTTTGAAATAATAATTTTTTTTTTCTAGGAATCACCTAAACCTGGTCTAAACTGGTAAACCTGGAAAACTGATCACTTTCTCAGGGCATGTGCACCAGTTTTTTCCCTGAGGATTTTTTTTTTTTTTCCTCTTGTTCTTTGTGTTCCCCTTGTTTTTGGTATATTAGTTTTACCCATTCCTGGATTACAGTTTGACCTTGATGAGGTGAATAGAGAAGTGAACTGTCTTGGTAAAAGGTATCTTTATTCTTATGTATCTATTTGTTCTCTAAACTGAGGATTATACGTGTTAGAAAAGAGTGAATCATTAGCAGCTTTATTTCTGGTTGTCTTTTTTTTTTTTTTCCTGTGGCTGTTTATGAACTTATTCAGCAAATGTGGTTGCCAGTAAGTTAATGTAGTGAAATATTTTTTAGCAGTGACATTTACTGCCAAGTCCTGCAGCCCCTGAACAGAAAGGTAGTGACTGGCCAGGTTTTTGTCTTTAAATTTATATATTATGAGTCGTCATCAAGGATATTTGAAAAATTACATGTGCAAAACCAATTCCCAGTCTTGCTAATTTGATCCTCTTTGCTCAAATGTTGTTCCCTTTCCGCTTCTAATATATACCTAAAAAGATAAATAGTTTCATGTGGTTTTTTTTTAATACTCTGTGCTGAAACCAAGTGCAATGTTTCCTTATTAACCGCTCCAGGAATAAAATTTCACATGACCAAAGTACTAACATAAATGGAGACAAAAGAGACTTTGAAAAGTGTCAGTATTCAGTAAAGACCCAAAGCTTCAAACATTTGGGAGTAGAGTTTGGAACCTGGACTTATCCAAGTGTGTATGTACATACACAGGATATACTCCGTGTGTATATATGCTTATTCTGTAGATACATGTATGCATATACATATACACATACATACACGTAAGAAATCCTTATTTAAGACACAGAAGCCTTAAATATTTGTTCTGAGACCCAGAGCCTGGTTGCAGGTGGTCAAAATTCCACCGAGTCCAGAAAGAGCACTTGGCTAAGAGTCTTTGAAAAATCGGACTCCTTCTTTAAGTCCTGACATCGTGTTCCCAGACATAACCACTTCTGACAATGGCTTCTTTGTTTCCCTGTTGAATCAGTGATAAAACTTGTGAGCTGAATTTTATTGTTGACTTATTTCAATGGCCCGCACCTTTTCCAGGGGAGACTGTAGTTTTTGCAATGTTTTTTGGTAGGGAACTAAAGATTTAGATTTCAACGTTACCTTAATGAACTGTGAACTATTATATCTATTAGAGTTCCCTTTGTGAAAATTTAACGTTGAATCGAGAAAGATACATATATTTAGGGTGGTGACATTCTCATTCTTCCAACAAAGTAAACAAAAATCCCATTAACTACTCTGATTTAGTGTGTACTTTTTTTTTCTAAATGAACATATACATATATTTTTTTTTGTTAAAGGCAAAATCAAATTAAAAGTCATCTTTTTAAAATGCTGTTTTGTTCCTTTTTGTGCCTATCTTGAGAGTTGCTCAAACAAAAACAAGCTGTAAATAATCTTTTAAGTTAGATGTTTAATTCATGTTAGAGAGTGCTCACCGTGTAGTCCATTTCATTATTTATTGGTTTCTCTTGCTTTTGCATATTCCTGAGTAGCTAATTAGCAGACAGGCGTGATTATCCTTAAAGATGATGTCATATCATAATGCTCTTTTATTAGGAGAGTATTCCTGGCTTTATAGGGAAGCAAAGTGACATGCTGGTTATGAATCTCTGAAGGTAGGCTCCTAAGACTGAGTTACTTCAAACTAGAAGCAACCTTCCGATAGCAGTTGTTTGTAAATGGACAACAAATGGCAGAACCAGAGATTAGATCCTGTTTATTTCACATTTTTTTTTTGTCCAGCTGCAAGTACAAGATCAGCAGCCTTCTCAGGTACAATTACTAGCTCTTTGTATGAATACATCAGAAAAGAACGACAAAAAAATACTAATTTGAAGTAACCTGGAACTTTTCTGTAAGAGGGTAAACAAAGAATAATTTCCAGTTTGTTTTCTGCTGTGGGAATGTTTCCTAAATGTCAAATTGATGATACTTTTAGAACAAATACCAAAAAAAAAAGCAAAATATTTTATCTTAAAGCTTGTTGATGGTTCTGGCAAAAACACTTGTTACACTTCCCAAAGTTTTCTTCATAATTCTGTTTCTGCGGAACCTGTTAAAATCTGGAGCCGAAACCGGCAAACTGCAGATTTACCTGAAGTGAAAACTGTGTGTGTAGAACAACTGGGATGTTATCTCACTTGGATATTTTAGTAATGGAAATTACATAGTACTTAGCCGTTACCTCTTACAATTTAAATTAAATTTTGGAAATTGCTGCAAATGGAAATCCTGTCCTCAAAAAAGCACACAGACTGTGATTTAGTGGCCAGCTCTTCTCTATGCATTTAACTTTATTGATAATTCCCAGGTAGGAATACAATTTAAAGTTTACTCCTAGGCTTGATTTTACATTAAGATTTTCCTCTTTAGCAGGAGCTCTAAAGGTGGATCACCTCTCCTTGCACTATGCCTGGGAACCTTTGGAGCCACTTACATTATAAGTAACTGTAGGAAAAAATGCCCCATGTCTCTTCCCAGGATTTTAACATCAAAAGCTAATGCAGATGAAGAGCAACCCTGACACTCTGTAGGGTTCTGAATGTTGCGGAGGGATTAAAAATGCTTTAATTTTTTTTTTTCCTCCTAACAATCATCTTATGCTATCCATGGGTTTTAGATCAGTTGCTCCAAAACCCAGCTGGTTTAATTTTTATTAAGTTACTGCTTCCTCTGCCCTAAGTCTCTTTATTTTGTGGGCAGGGGAAGAGGGAGAGCCCTTTCTCCTGCCTCACCTACTCTCCTCAGACATGAAAGCAAGACAGTTTGCTCCTCCTTGCTTCATTCCCCTTTCTCCCTCCCACCAGTGTTCTGCAAATTTCCTTGTATTCTTCTCAGAGTTACCCAGTGGCCGGGGAATTTGTCAGCCGGTTAAATTTTGCCCTGGAGGTACTTGCTGGGAAGGAGAGCCCCCCTGGCAGCGCTTTCCCCTCCAGAGCCTGCAACTGGGAGTCTCATACAGCCAGACAGGTAACTGTCTGGAAGGGAGGGAGAGCACTTCATGAAGAGGACATAAATCAGAATAAAACAGTGCCTGTGACAGCCTTTCTGTGAGATCGCTGCTTTCGGAGGCTAAGAAACTGTGTTGGGAACTGTAGCTCCCACTGCATGAAAATATCTTCTAGATGATTCTTAACTAGAAGCTGAAATCTTTTGTGGTGGAGAAGAAGAGGGGTCAGCTAACCAAACGCCTGTAAAATTATTCCTTTGCTTGGGGGCTGAAGAGTAGAGGCAATCTTTTAATACCGTGTGGCAATTCAGCCAGTTAGCAGCTGCCCAAATAGAGTGTCACTTTAGGCCGAAGGACCTATAGTATCCTAACAAGATGTTTACGAACAACTTCTTGAAAAGTTTCCTTTGAAATTGCTCCATCTTTGGGTTTAAGGATATATTAATATTTACTGAAACTTGTTGCATCCTTCCAGCCTCCCCAGGCAGGTAGTATACCTTTTTGGGTGAGCATTTTAATTTTTGCTGTACTGACCATACTCGCAGACTTCAATTTTCAACTGTCGTGGCCCTTTTAAATGAGAAGCCAAGTGGCTACAAATATCTGAATTATCTCAGTGGTGCCTTCAGCACTTCCAGCATCAGAAGACTGCAGGAGTATCCTCAGTAACTCTAATGAATATTTCAGAAACTGCAACCGCACGGACAAGCAAATGAGGGGTATCTTGCACTAAAAATGGGAATTGAGCCAATTATTAAGCTATATGGGTGCAATCTCTAATATTGTGCCCCCTCTTCCACACTGGTTGGGAACCCATCCACCTCTCAGGAAAGCTACATCTGTCATGGCAGGGGGAGCTTGGATTAGCTGCTCAGAAATAGCTAAACTGGCAAAATTTTTCCGTGCCTTAGCACACAAGCTCAATTAAAGAATGACATTTATTTCCATTTGTGAAGAAGCTTTTAGAAGGATTTCTTTGCTGAACAGGGGCAAGAGCATCATGTTCAGGAACCAAATAAGCTATGCTGTAGGGAAATGGCATTTGTCTGCATTACAATGATGATTTTTGTTGGTCACTTTTCTTCACGTACAAGTGCCCTCATATAAACCTGCAGTATGGATAGTGATGGAGCTTTGATGTGCTGTAGGTCCAGTGAATCCGTCTCTGTTCTCTACTCACCCTTTTTCTTGGCCCCACCTCTTCTCAAATGCTTTATGTTAATGCCAGATCATGGTAAAGATGGAGAGGTGTTACGGTGAATATATAAAATTAATATAGTCAGGAGATGAGCAGGTCATTCCATTAATTTTCATGAATACTTGGGGTTTGTCTTTTAGTCACTAATCTGTAACGCTTTTTGCCTTTACTCTTAAAAAAAACCAAAACACCTCTCTAACACAAGAAAAAGTTATTTTAACAGACAATGCTTGTGGCTGTTTACTGCAGATTTTAAGATCCAGAGTTTCCCCGTATCAGTTGTAGGAGAATGTGAGATTATTTTCCATCTTGTAACTGTGTGGTAGTGAACAGGAATAAATTCAGTGCTTTCAGTTTATCTTCACCTGCTTGCTCCTATTTCCTAATTCAAATTCAGAATCAATATTTTTTTTTTTCTTCTCATACCATGTCATCTGAGAACAGCCCGTGTAGACTTTGAGGACAAAATCCCACAATTTTGGGCTGTCTTTTATTCTTCACTGCCCCCCAATCCCTCCCCACCCCCTGAGGATTTTAAAGACTATGCTATTGTGTAGCATTTGTGCAATGCAGTATTCAAGTAGACCCTTAATTGACATGCACAGTATTGTATGCTTGAGGCTGGAAGAGAAAATAAGCAATTTGCTTCATTTTGCAGAATGAGTTCTAACTGTTATTAAAGTGCATTTGTAGTTGCATATTTTCCAGTAAAGGTGACAGATTACTTCAAAGCTGGTATTTTCTTTTTGTTAAACAAGGTTCTCAAATAGATCCATCTTGCCCACGGATTCTATTCTTGCCAGTTGGCTTTAAAAGCTGGTGCTTGGGCTCATCGTTCAGAACTAGCTTCCAAAAAATGAGGTCCCATGCTGTTTCTATCTATTGAGCTGGTAGGGGCTGGAAGGATCTGATCTGAAGCCAAGGCAAAGACTGAATTGATGGAATCATATCTAACGGGCTTGCCAAGTACTGCCCAGTCATGTAGTTCCACTTTCTGGGAAAAAGCGCTGAGACAAGGGATGGCAGAGCATTTGCCGTGATACCAGCTATCCTCAGATTTCCTTCCCTGGACTCGGAGAGCCAGGCCGCCACAGAGGAAAGAACTAGCTTGTTCTTGAATGCCTTTTTGCATGTTTGTATCTTGTTCCTCTCTTCCCCATTTTCTCCCCAGTTGCATACATTCATTTGAAGAGGAAGAGGCTTACTGACCTTTTTGATGGTATTATACATATTTTGATGATACATAGTGTGCGATTGCAGAGGCAAGCTTGCAGTTTTGGTATGCTTGCTTCCGTTTGACTCTGTGTGCACATACAAACTCCCAAATACCCCTGAAGACTCTGTTTCAGGTGAATGGTCACCACTCAATGGAATTAGATGCAGGCCAGTTGTCTTTAGGGCTGAATTCTGCATCTTAAGCCAGTTCTAGTTTTCTAGATGCAACCATAAGAAGGAGAATAGTACCAAGATCATGCACTTGTTCAAAAACCTGCTTGACAGAATTGCTTAGATTCCATCCCGCACCCCGTTCCAGCAGCTTTCATTTGTGAGGTAGTGAAAGCTCAGATGCCTTGTCTATGTTCAGGTTTTATATAAACTGCCAGGATAGTCTCTGAAACCACAGTGATGATACAGATATGTGTGTCAGATACCCAGTTTGTCACCAGCTTCTTCCAGTACGTGGCAGAGAGCAGGACCTAAATGAAATCCAGGGACTGGAGCTCAGCTAAGATCTGATAGAGGTGACTTTGATAGATCAAATGTTTGAAGAACTTGGTGGAGTCTGTGTAGATGTAATCTGTTCAGACACTTTAAAATTAGTCCACAGTCTTGCTCATCTTTGCAGGTGTTGAAGCGGTCAGAAACAAAATTTTTCTTTGCTGTTGTCCAGGCAAGAGCTTGCCTGGGGTGAAAACACTTGCGGGTCTTGCCTCAGCCATCCTTGCTTGCAGTCACTTCTGCCTTGACCTTTTGCAGTGGTCTGTATGTGTAGGCTTTAATTCAGAATCACTGGGAGCAGTTAGGCTGGAAAGGCTCGATTACTGGCCTTTACTGTGTTTCCATCTTCCTACCTCTCTTCATCTGTCACCCCACCAACCTGATGTTTTTATTTCAGTTTTTGTTGGTATATTAGGCTGCATTCAACATTCAGCTGCAGAAGCAGTAACTTGCAGAGTGTGAAGGAATGGTCAGCTGGGTCTAGTACTTGCTTCAGCTAATTCCTCCTGTGCATCCCAAAAATTACTGGTAAAATATCTCCTGAATGTATTGTGGAATGAAATGGAAGGAGCACCCTGCTTTGACATCCCATTGTCTTTAATCAGATGCCTATTAAATGGTTGTTGAAATTCAGAGTGCAGCTATCTACAAAGATCTGCAGCTCAAATCATAACGATCTAGAAAGAAATAATCAATAAACAGCCACCAGAATGCAGAAGGCTATTGTTCCATAAGTTAAATACACATTTTTTGAAACCTCTTTAGAAAATATTTATACATCCTGGCATTCCCACCAGGTTATATAGGAAGTATTTAGTTTTGTAGCTCCTTGCGACAGATACGCAAATACCTATGCTGAATGTATGGTTCAAATGGTAAGTAACTGTTGCAGAAATCGAGCATTTTCAGGCCTCATATGAACTCACGATGTTGTGTTTGGATTTTTTTTAAATGTCTACTGATGAGAGCACCTAGGTCATTACTATCACCTGAAAAGTAACTAGCACTTTACACTCCTCGATGAACCATTCAATAAACTGTTTGTTTATTGAACGTAGTTTTTTAATTATTGTTATTAAAATGCCTACCTGTTGTACTTCCAGCATAAATAATTTGTTTGAATCATCAGGTGAGTGCTGTTAAGTTATAGTGAGCAAGGAATATTGTAAAAACACGAATTAGGGTCCCTGTCCTTAAGTGTGTTTCAGTTTGCATTTTGATAGCAGTTTAAAAATGTTATCGCCTGTTCTGTCACAGACATAATTCACATCTTTCTTCAGGCACTGTAAACAAGAGAAATGGTTTAATGGCTCCATAAAAGGCACTCTCTGCTGATAGCTGAGATTAGACCCTTTAGTAATGGATTTTTGTGTGTTGGGGGAAGGGGAGGGCTTGGCAGAGGTAAATGTACTGGAAAAGAATCTTGGAGAGACTCTGATGTATCTGAAGTGCCTGCTGCATTTCTGTGTGTATTGGGAGATAGATTTAAAGCGTAACAGTATTGCCTTTATCAGTACAGAGGCCTTCTCTTCTGGCTTTTGAAATTTTACTCAGGACTGAGTTACCTCAATCAGTCCAGCACTTGGAGTTGTAGTGGTATTAACAAGATTTTTACGTTTTGCTGTTAAGAATATCGCATCCCTTCTGTTCAAATGTGTTGAAGAAATCTCTCTAAACTTATGTTCCAAAACTGTCAGGAGTTCTGCCTCAAGTCACCATAAAAATAAATGGATTTATTTACTAAATCAGGCTTAGAGAGTGATTTGAGAGCATAAATGTGAGTAGCAGTTCAGAAACAGGCAGCGAAAATGTTTAGGGCGTGACTTGCTCTGACTTACTGGTTACTTCCTTTTCTCTGCAGAGACACAAAGTCCTCAAACTTAAAACGCGAGTGTGGAATTAGTTAGGAGACATCCGAGTTCACTAGCACAAGCAAAGTTGCTGCTGTCAGTTGATTGTACACCATGTAGCAAATACTCTTGCTCTACAAGTGTTGATAGTAAGACATCTTTGTCTCTTTGGTCAGTGGAGTCAAGAGTCCCTGCCATTAGCCAACATCATTGAATTACCAGTAGTATTTCATGCCTTTAAAAAATATGTTGAAATCAATTTTTCTTCTTCAGAAAATAAAATCAGATTTTATTTTGTGTTCTGGGCAGGAGTCTAATGTTTGAAAATTCTAAAATAGCTTCTTGCTGAAAGGAGAAATTGCCTGTAATTTCATGTAAAATATTCCTCATTTCATCTTCATCTCTTGAATTGAAAAATATTTTGAACCATTGCTTTTATATTTGGTGGAGTGCATTTCTGGGGCTTTCTCGAAAGAAATGATTCCGTTCTGTCTGTACAGAGGCAGTATCTTTTCTGTTTCTCAGGCTGGAAAGTATGCAGGTCAGTCTCCTTTGAGGTGAATTGATTCCTCTTTTAATTGCGGAGTTCTTAAAATTGTTTTTATTTGAGTCTTTAGGGTGTTTTTATGAACAAAATGAAAATGTTTGAGGATTAGACTGTTGACAGCAAAGGAGAACAACACTTCAAAATGAGGAGTAGCAGGCTTCACCCTGAGTTTACTTTGTGGTGAAATTACTGTTGTTTTGTAAAAAAACTAAGTCCGTACGACAGCACGTTATGTATGACATGCAAGCCCTCTTACTCTGCAGACATAGATAGGTATAGTTATGCACAGAGGATACGCATACAGTAATGTATTATACCTTAATCAATTTGCTACAGATGGTAGCAGTCCTGCTTGCCTTAGATCTACATGTTGGCTTTGGAGGAGCTCCAGACAAGGTCTGCGGATTGAGTCCATTCCGATAGTGATAAGCCTGACTTTCCCCAGTAGCTGAGATGAGGTGTTGAAGCCATCCATCTAAATACACGTTGTAAGATTGTTTGCCTTTCAAGTTGGGAGGTAGTTATCTGTAAGTAATCACTCGGGATGAAACCTTGGCCCTTGGTCACTTCTTAATAAAGATAGTTCTTAAGGCCGAGTACCCGTTACTTTAATAGGGTTGAGAGTGTTCTGGGGATAAGTAAAATGAATTTTCCATCAGGAAGAAAGAAGTGGTGAGGAGCTGGTTGTTTGAAATGTCATTTTGTTAATTTGGATGTGTTGGTAGCTTGGTATGCTGCACTAAAATTAGATTGTATAAATAAGCACCCTTGCTCTCCTCAGAAGAAAATGGATTGAAAACGCAGTATAAAATCCAGCTTAGCAAAATGGTGCATGTTTGAAATCTGTTTTAATAGCTGCGCTATAAAGCGAGTGTCACGTTAAAATGAAGAGCGACAGGTGGAGGGTTTCGGTGATGCTACAAGAACCATTTTGAATGTCTGAAATGCTTCTTTTTGAATAAGCCTGTCATCTTCAGCCACACTTAAGATGCGATTTGAAAGGTCAAGTAGCCTTCAGGAAAGCCCCCCAAAAACATGATAAGTATTTTTCTCAAGCTGCCTTTTTTCCTTTCAGCCTCTAAAAGTGTACATGTAAGGAGTTACAGATAAAGCTTAGCACAGTGACTGTGTCAGGGGACTGCCTGAGGAAGACTTTAAATTTTACAGCTACATTATCTTTCTGGCCGTAGTTAAGATAAAGATCTAATATAAAATCACTTTGTACTGTAATGCTTTCCCTAAATGAAACGAAGGCGTTAACCTACTTGATTTGATACACTTTACCCTAGCTTATAAAGCTGGGAGGAAAGTGAGGTAAACTTTAATTAAAACTCCAGCACAGATGCCTTCTAGCACTGTGCCCTGTACCTTGCTAGGACTGTACAGTAAGCAAAATAAAATGTACCTCACAGCCGAGGCAGCAGGCTGGAGCCGTGTTCAGTGAAAGTAATTTAATTAGTGTTGATCATGACTCCAGATGATGGTGATTTGATAAGGAATAATTTAGTACTTAACAGCCTTTTACATGCACCAACTCCATGTGGGAAGGTAAAGCAAATTGCACAAAATGAATGTGCTGCTTTCACTTGTGCCTGTGCCAGTGAGCTGGAAAACTGCCTGTTAGCAGACGTTCAGGCTCTCAGCGCTGTGATGAAATACCCAGCCAGTTCTCCGTGCAGGGCTGTGGTGTGGGAGTCTCTGTACTCCCGTTATTTAAAAATAAATAAGGGAAGTAATTTTTCATAACAGATTAACTCCGAGGAAGTAGCAAAGTTAAAATTAAAAAAAAAAAAAAAAAAAAAAGAGAGAGAGAGAGCAGCATGTGGCCTTTGTGCAAATATATGATACTGGCTTTAAAAAAAAAAAAAAAGGGTCTTGTTGCAATTGTGTTTTAATTTTCTGATTCAAGTCAAAGAGATTTCCTACTTTTGCCTTGGAGCCACCGTCCTGGACTTGTGCGGCCCGTCGTATCTGTTAAATACGCGGTGTGCATTATCTGACTGGGACGTGCAAGGAGAGTCAGCAGTTGAAGTTCACTAGCGAAAACCTGAACCAAGCTACTAGATGTTGGTCTTCTTTGCTGACTGGGTTGCGTTTTACCATATTATTACATTTGAGAATATTTATTCAAGAAGTCCGGATGGTCTTTTACTTTAGTGCAAGTTCAGGTGGTTTTATTTGGGAAGAATTCTTTCCTTGTGTCATTCAATTTGCATCTCTGTTTCTTAAGATGCTGTGCTGTGCATACCTATTTGTGTACGTGTTTTACTGTCCACTTCTCCTTTGTAATCTTTCCAGATAATTGACTGTTACCCACCAAATATAATAGCTGGATAGCAGTTTTGGAGACAATTCTTGTGACTTTTCTGAAAATATATTGCAGAATTACATAGTGCTGTTTTGCAGATGTCTCAGCTGAAAGGTCCTAGTAGAAACTGTCATATTGTAGAGTGAGAGGCCCGTTTGTGAAACACTTCTCTGAATGTTTCCCAAGCGCAGGGTAACCTGTGGTGAGAATCTGGAATCCAGATCTTACTCACAGATACTTAAAAACCAGAGTTTATTGGTTCTGATGCTCATCTCTTAGCATTTAGTTTGCTTCCCCCTCGCCATCAAACACGTGTGTGTATCCAGGTGCATTAGTGTCAGAAAATACGTAGTGTGTAACAAATTGTCTTTCCTAGGCTCAGATGTGAGGGAAAGGACAAGAGGCTACTTGGTGGTATATATTAGTGGCCTGATTTTGCGCTGAGGTTCTCTAATAGGGAATGCTGCATGTATGTGGATTTCCGGGGAGGTGCAAGTGTCTGCGTCACGCTGGAGCATGAGGTTCAAACTGCGGTGTTTTGAGGACAGCATCAAAAGTTGGTGATAAATTTGATTTCTGAACTCCAGGCTTCTCAGAGTTCAAAAAAGTGTATTTACAACCTCATTTGATTTAGAACTTGAAGGGTGTGTTTTCAAGCTGTTAAATACTTGTCCTTTGGTCCTGTGTCCTCTTAGTCCCTTGGTTTAGATTTGTCTAGATCATGTGAACTTTGAATTTTCTTCTGCTTTAATTTTGGTTAAGGTTGGCTATGAACTGGGGAAAGTTGGCTGGCTTAAACTATTATGCTGGTTAACCTTGTGTTACCTTTGGCCTTTTTCTTTATCCAGACCAACTTGTTCTTCTAATTAATGCCTAATTTCCATCACACTCCCTCTGTTCTTCTTGCCTTTTAAAAAAACGATAGTTTGATTTTTTTTATTTTTTCTCCACTTTGTGTCTATTTCACATTTGCCATTGACTTTGGTGAGGCCAGAATTTTACCTTGTGTGTTTTTGAGAAAAAATACCGAAGCCATTTCTTGTGTATTTTTATCAGACCTTATAACTAAAGGCAAATGTAATCGTCCAGTTTCATAAGTTTCACTGCAAATTTTCATGCTTTCTGTGGGACAAAAGGATTACTGATCATATACCTGAGGCTAATATCTGAAAAATTCTGTTTTGGAGTCATTTGTGTGGCACTACTTGAAGTGAATTACTATTGCCTTTATAGCTAAAAGCGACCTCACTAATATTACTTAGAAACATTTGGTGCCTGGGAAGTATTTTGCCTCTGACAACACTTACAGTAGTTAAGCCAAATATAAGTGGGCTGTTATTTTCCCACTAATGAGATGGGATCCTGGCCATCATTCTATTAAACAATAAAAGTGCTAATAGCCAATGCGAAGGATCTCTGGTGTCTATTTTTTGGTTGACACCCGAAGAAATATTTGAAATGTTTATTTCCTATATTGTTTTTAGTATTGCAGTGGTTTAATTAATCATGTGTTTAATTAACAGTGTCTAGCTTACTTGAGAAAGCTCATTGTTAATATTGTACTTGGGTTTTAATTATATTTTCGTTCTCTTTACAGTGGCTTTTCATGGTCTCCCTGTGAAAATCAAGAAGGAACCCCATAGCCCATGTTCAGAACTTGGCTCCACTTGCAGTCAAGAGCAACCATTCAAGTTCAGTTATGGGGAAAAGTGCCTGTACAATGTCAGGTAAAGCAATCAGGAGCATGTTTGCCGTGAGAACTGCTGATTTAAATGAGGACTGACTAAAGAGTAATAAAACCATAATAGAGATCTTATAAAAGTTACCTCTTCAGCAGATAACAGACTGATGAGATAATGGATTTAGCTGATGAACACTGATGGAGTTGTTTACAGTTGTATCAAACACTTACATAACCATTTTAAAGCAATGTTTTTCATCAAAATGCATATTCTCCATTCCTTCTCCATGGGAGACAGCCAGAGTTTAAAAACCCAGGATGCAAGCATGAAATAGAAGGAAGGAGTGTCTTGTTTTCTGCGAGTTGGGTTGAAAGTACTTTCAAAATGCATTACACACATTAGGAAGGAGAGAGAGTTCTGTGTAACAGGCAAGAGATTGGCAGGTCTGCGCAACACATTAGGTATTTGACAACTTTTGCAGGTGTTCTTTGTGTGTATTCACGGGTGATTACAATTTAAAATAGTATTTTATTAGGCTCTCCACATTCGTTACCTATTCAAAAGCAACTTGTCGTCTTTTTTAGGGGTAGATAATAAAAGCTATTTATTTGTAAGAGTTGGAGGGTCTTGATATTCCTGCACTTTTTATTGACTTCCTTTTGGTTTGCACTTACGTGTCACTCCTTCCTTTAGCGTTAGCGATGAAGGACTTCTTATTGATGTTTCAGTCTATTTTAGAATCTTTTATCTAGCTTGTGAGTTTTCGTTCTCATTGATGTACTACCCAAACTGTTAGAGCATTTACATTTAACTTTTTGGATATGAAAGGGGAAAAAAAATAAATAAGACTGTCACTTATGCCAGTCATAGAGGAGTGATTTTGCTTTCAAAAATCAAATCCTGACATTGATAGGTTTGGGTGCTACGGGACCTGATATAGAAAAGTATGCAAGTTTGTGCTTACTATCTGCTTAATGCCTGCATTTTTCCTATTTAGAAAGAGGGATGGTCAAAGTGTGCTCAAGTCCTTTCCTGATTTGGGATACCTTTGCAAATAACATCTATGTATTTGTAAGGACCAGCATTTTATTTTTGAGAGGTGGGGGGGAGGGCGGAGAGGGTTTGAAACCTGTCAGGAGAGGCTGCTGACTTCCTAGTGTGGGTAGCTAAGACAACATACCATTGTTTTTCTGGGTCAGATCCCTTCCCTCTAGCTGTATTGTTTTACTGTCTCACTCTGTGGTTTTTGCAAGCTCTAAAAAAGAGTCTTGACGGGCACTGCTGGCTCTTTGCAGTCTAGTCCGGGTGCTTTTACTTTTATACATTTTGTGTATCTCCTGTTAGAACGGCACTGTAAGACTGAATCCTTTCAAAATACATTGTTGTGCCCCAGAGAAGAAAATGCTGTGTGGAACCACTTGCCTCTAACATGATTTTTTTTTCGGTGCTCTTCACAATGTAGAGAATTCCTCTGTCCCAGACTGGTTAGTAAGGTAACTATAATAAAAAGCTTTTAAGTGTGACACTTGAGGGTATTTTTCTGGATGTAGATGCTACTTTTTTGTTTTCTTGAGAAAATAACCTGACCTTTTTTCCCCTTGCCTCACTGACAGTGCCTATGATCAGAAGCCACAAGTGGGAATGAGGCCCTCCAACCCGCCGACACCATCCAGCACTCCTGTGTCACCACTGCACCATGCCTCCCCGAACTCAGCTCAGACTCCTAAACCTGACCGAGTTTTCCCTACCCATCTCCCTCCATCCCAGTCCATTCAAGACAACAGCTTCCCTATGGACCACAGGTAAAGCACAGAACACCTGGGGGACCTATGCAGAAGGTATTGCAGTTGTGGATGGAAGTCTCTTACATAGGGTAGCACTGTCTTCCTGCCCACAACTGTTCTCTTTTGAGTTGGGGGACCAAAGTGAAAACTAGCAAGGTTCAGTGGCAGAAATATGTGTGTTTTATGAAAGCTGACACCTGGTTTGGTGCACATCAGTAGAAATCCGTGTTGGCAGTAACAGAGTTTTCATGACTTGCTGCTTCTCTCTTGCAAGGGTGACTGTGCTAGCTAACCTCACCAAGGCTGCTTTTCCCATGAAAAGTTGAACCAGATGGTCTTTCAAGGTCCCTTACAACCTGGGATATTCTATGATTCTGTGATTCTCTTGAGGCTAGTAAGCCCTACGAGGTAATGAAGTCACTAGTCAGCATGATCCTGGCTATAAATATCTGACCTCTTGCTAAGCAATTCACCTATCTAAGAGATAAGTGGCCATGTTATGGTGTTAGTGCTTCAGAATATTCTTTGGAAGGGTGGATTATTTTTCCAACCCCTTTTTGAAATGTAGCATTTCAAACAAACTAAGATGCCAACGTAAACTGTGCTTAAATAACATTAGTCTGAGTAAAAGCCACAAGAACTAGACACTAGAATTAAAGCTTAAAGTATCCTTAAGTCACCCTGTTTTGTTTTGATATGTTAAAAATCCCCAGACAACTGACTTTCTTAGCTCAGTTTTGCAACAGATATGCTCAGTGATTTTTCTCTGTTTTTTTTGAGACCAAACATTTGATGTGGAATTTATTTATCCTAACCTTTATTGCATAAACTTGTTTTTATCTGCTGTGTTGTGTGATTGCTCTGCACATTTAAAATTTCAGCTCTATGTAGAGAGATATGTATGTTCAGTAACTCAACTTAGCTCTTAAATATAAGCAAATTAAGAAGCACCTGAAAAGAAAATCACAGTTGTTGGGAGTGCACATTGCATGCTTCTGCTCTAATAAGGGCTATTATCTCCAGGGATTTGTGCAGATCGCTTCTGAAGGGCGTTGCTAAGGTTTATATTGCTGTTTTGTGCTTTGCTGAGGCAGTTTTAAATATCACCCAAGATTCTCTACAAGCCCTTCTGGTGCTGAAGAAACAGTGAATCGGCCCCTTCAGCTGCCATGGTCACCGTCTTTTCCCCCTCTGTGGCCTGTGGTTTAACCACACAGGCCCCCAGTGAAGCCAGACAGGAGTTTTTATTACAGGATGGTGGATAAATGTCTGTACACCAAAGTCAAGTTGTCAGGAGACTGAAATCTCCAGAAGCTAAATGGTTTCTGTACAAAGAGTAGTAATAAGATTCTTTTCAGATGAAAAAAAATCTTTTGGTTCACAGCAACTTATAAATAGACTAGTGAAGCTCTAGGTCAGCCCTAATTTGAGTATTTATAGAGATTTGCATACACCTTAATATAGTTTTCTATACCTGGAACAGTTGCACAAGCTTTGGAGGCTCTTTTGTGATATTCCCTGCCTCATCTTTCATATTCATGTTCTTTAGGGCATTTTGCGCTAATGCTTCCGCTCCTTCCCTTCCATAGTAGAACATCACATGTTCTAATGAAGTCCAAAATAGCTGACTCAGGCCAAAAAATAAGTTTGTTTTTTTTCTCTTTTTTAAAGAAAGGTACAATTGTAGTGGAAGATTTTTTTTTCCCCATTTTCTTAATTATTTTGAATCTTCTCACTTCCGTTTGTTTGAAGCAAACCTGTACTTCATATTAGTGGAAGACTTCAGGTCTTCCCTATTTACAAGGTGATACACTGCTACAATTAGTGTATGCAGAAAATGCCGTTTAAACAAATGACCCACCTACATGAGTTCATATAGTAATCTGTAACCCAAGGCATATTTCTTTGGAACATACACTGGCAGCATAAGACAGCGTTGGTATCTAGAACGTACAGCCCATACATCTTCATACAGGGCATGAATACACCAACGATAAGTGGTCCTAACAAGTACCAACAGGAATCAAATCCACTTGTATAAACAAATGGCTTGATTCCATACAAAGCTTCCAGTACAACAAGTATTATTAACTTCCTTTGAGGCTTTGTGAGTGAGCCTGTTTCTTATTTTAACTTCAAGTTGCAATTTTCTGATTCACTCCTTGACAGTTCTTAATGATAATTTCTGCTTCTTTTTTTGGCTAATGAAAAAAGGAAAAGAGGGAAATGAATGCAGTGCCAGTCAGCCTAACTGTTTCATAATACATTTGAGTTTCTAAGTTTATTTTCTGCAGGTGTAGGTGGAATTGCAAAACCCAATGTTACAGTGCAGTACTCTTTCTACTGCGAAGTATAATATTTAGAGCAACATTAAAAAAATTAATTTTGTCTCCGCTACTACACTGTAATAGTTTCTATCTCTGTAGATCCCACTTTATTTGTAAGCTATGACAGTAAATATTTGTCAGATCAAGTTCGCAGCAGTATTATGACAGATGTTAGTAGAGTTTAAATTATTTCAGAAACACATGCTACATGTATGTTGATAGTCAAGGATTGTATTGCCTGTGCAATCAAACCACTGCATTCTTCTTCACTCACCCAGTTTTCTCCAAAAGAATGTCTGCTTTTTCTTGCGTGTTCCAAAGTCAGTTCAGATCCAAAGTATAGGACAATAAAGAATAATTAGTTCTTGATTTTATATATTATTTTTGTTTTAGAGTGGCAGTGAGAAACTTGCAGAGAAAGGCACAGGTTTCTTTTGTGTTGTCTTTTGTTTATTTGTTGTTTTTAAAGTGTGTCCTGTTCATGATGAGTGATGGTAAGACTAGTAAGAAGTTTGTTGCAAGAACATTGCATTTGCTGTGGGTTAATACAGACACAATATTGCTGCTGTGGTGATCACCCAGTACCACGGTAAGCTGCAGGAGATAGCAGAAAGACTTGGTACAGTTCATCAGGACACAGTGGGAAAATAACATTCTTGTCTTTTTCTCTCTGATTCTGAACTTTCAGGTCTCCAAGTAATTACACGCAGGCCTTTTAGTTCAGGTAGATAAGGTTTGTGGAAGACACAACAAGCGTAGGTTCCCGAGTAGTGTTTCATGTAAAAAAAGTTAATTTAAAACAGAATTCTTAGGTTTTATGCCTACTGAAGAGCATTTGGGAGTAGTGAATGGCGGCCTGGCTTTTATGAATGACGTTTTTCACTTAGAAATGACCAGGAGAACAAGTTAAGGCAGGAGAGGAATTATTAGACATTGTTTCTCATAGTGAAAATTTGCACCCTCTCCTTTTTCTGGGGTACTTAGATTCCCTTCCCATTAGATGAAGGGAATGAGGTGGAATGCAGTGCCAGCCTTGCAGGTAGGTCTCCCACGGTGCTATCCCAGAGAAGGACAGAACTGTGCACTTTTACTGTGGAATGATTCCGAATATGTTATGACAGACAGTACTCTTTATTCAAAATGTTTGTGTTTGTTGTGGTCAGAGTTGTTTCCGTGGAGCAGTAAAATGGTAAGAGAAAATTAGAATACAAGCAATATGTCGCTAATACTTGGAGAAAGAGCAGAGAATTCTACCTAAGCCTCCTTCCTGTTGCTGTGGTACAATGTCTGTCCTTCTACTACTGGTTTGAAGCTGGTGCGTTTCCTGTTTGCCTCTTTTGTTGAGAGAATATATTGAAAGCAAAGAAGGTATTGGTGGGGACAGGTATTAGAGCTGATACTAATTGATGAGGGGTTTTTTGGTTTTTTTTGCTTATTACTATTCTTTAATGCAAGCTATCCTTATGAGGACACTTGGTATGATCATAAGCAAAATGTTTGCTACTGAGAAAGCGATACAGCCATTAATCATGACCTGGGAATATCTGGAAAATGGAAGGTAGCTCAAGTCTTATTTACATCATCTCTCTAACTTGTATCCTAGATTTCGCCGCCAGCTGTCTGAACCTTGCAATTCTTTCCCGCCTTTGCCTGCGATGCCACGGGAAGGACGTCCAATATATCAGCGCCAGATGTCTGAGCCAAACATCCCTTTCCCTCCTCAAGGTTTTAAGCAGGAATACCATGATCCAGTTTATGAACACAACGCTATGGTTGGCAGTGCAGCCAGTCAAAATTTCCCCCCTCCACTGATGATTAAACAGGAACCTAGAGATTTTGCATATGATTCAGGTAGGTGAGACTCTCCTTTAGTTCTACATAGTAAAGTAATAAGTGAGACCAAACCAATGCTAAAGATGTTTTGGTTGTATGAATCGGAACTTCCTCTTTTGGCTTCTAAGTCTCCCGAAGTAACCTGTGTCTGAGATAGTTCACAAGGTAGTAAGCTTACATAGTATGGTGTGACGCATGTCACTGTTGCTTGCTCTGTAAAGGATATTTTCCAGAGCTCTCTGTCCAGAAAATGCACAGGTTCAAGGAGCCATAGAAGAGAAAATCATGGGTGCAAAACTGAGCTTTGCTTAAGAAGGGTCTTGTTCTGTACTGTCTCATCACTGACCTCTGAATTTTTGTGCTCTGTTTTATGAGCTCTTTTGTTTGTCTGCCAGAAATAGACTCTTTCTCCTCTTGCTTGCACTACTTTAAATCAGGAGTAACTCCACTGAAGTGGGGTTTATACAGCTATAAAACCAATGAGGGAGAAGAATCAGCCAAATTGGTGTCAGCTTCTCAGTTTGTGCATACTGCTGTGTTTTGTGGAGGTACATAATCTGTGATGCCAGGTTGCTGATGTAGAGAATACGCTGTTGCTATTAATAATGTTTATGATGATTGTGCTTATAGGACAACTGGAATGGAGCCTTATTGCTCTACAGACAGGACAAAACAGGAGGTGGTGGCCGAGCCTGCTCTCAGTAGCTTCTGGTCAAAATAGAAAAGATAAGCGATAGAAAGGATAAAAACATAAATCAAAGGAATAACATTGTAAACGTTTGCCGCAATTTAAACATAATATTTATAGATTATACTTGGGAAAAGAGAGAGAGAATTAGGAAGCAAAAAAGGAGTTTAGCAACGACTACCAAGTGACAAGGAGAAGGAAACTGGAAGAGCAGTATGGAGAGAAGCAGAGCTGTAAGCAGCACGATGTGGGCTAGGTGGGGTAAAACCGTTGATCTATGTGGAGCCAAGAAACGCAATCAAACCACGTTTTTTAGTTTCAGTGTAAGCGCTTTCTGCAGCTCCTCTTCAGTCTCTGCCTCTGTCCTGCTTTGTGTTTGCCACACTGTTGAAAGTAGGCGATGGCAGTGAGTCCTCACCGTGCTTCCAGAAGAGGGTACATTGCTTTCGTCCACATGCATGCTGAGTTGGGCAGGAGGAATGGGTGGCCCCCTCTGACTTCAGTTGGACTCTCTCTTCTGGATGCTGCAGGACCTGCAGGGCTTTCCTGCTGCTTTAGTCTTTGGTTAGATGCTTTTGCAGTTTATTTCCCAAAGGCTGCATGGCAGCTGAGTTGAGGTCTCCTTTGAAAATTTAGCCTGTGACAAGCTATCTTGCAATTTGATATTTTTTTATTGTCTTTTCTGCAACTAACTTAACATTGTCTATTTAGTGGGGTGTATTGTGGTATTGTTAATACAAAATGATTGGTTTAGAGTTGATCTCTATGTTGGAGCAGGGGAATTTGGAAAGTAGAGCTGCTTTCTTTCTTCCTTTCTTGTTCTTAATCCTTGGGACAACTTGAGTTTGGCCTATACAGGGAGGGAACCAGGCATGAAATATTTCTCCAAGTTGAAATGTAAGACGAGATGAAAATGAGTTCAGATTACAAGGATCACATCTAGAACTCAACCCGTTCACTGACAAAGGTTCTGAGATACGTGGCGTTGGCAGCGGTGTCTCTTTAGTCTTACAGAGCACCATGGAAGAGACTGCATAGTTGATGTGGCCCTGGATAATAAATGGGGGACGGCAACTTCAGGCGCTGCCAATCCCTTGCAACCTTCACAAGCACCGTTATTCATCCTGCTAAATTAAAGGCTGAAAAAAGGCCCTTTTATAAGCATGCTTCATACTTGGCTAGGAAGTGGGATCTCCTTATTACATACTATTACTTTAAGTCTGGGTTAGCTGCTAGCGTTCATCTTTCTTTGGAATATTTTTTAGGGAAAAATAAGCAGAAAATTTTCTTCAGAAAGGAAGATGTGCAAACTTGTATCTGATCCTGCCATGTCTCTTTTTTCGTGCCAGCAAGAAGAGCATTCCACTTTTATAGTAATGACATTCAAACAAAATTGTTGTTTCTTTTGTAGATGAATAATTAGTTTTTAAAAATGTAAAAGCTGTGTAACCAGTGGTCATGAAAAATTAATCTGTTGGTATCAGGAAGTACTTTTATTGGCCTCAGAATCACTGCATTTAAGTTGACACATCTGTACACTCCATAAATTGCAGTCAACAACTGCGGTCTGTTGATATTTTGTCTTGTTACCATCTGTTCTCTAGAAACCATCATTTTCCATCCTTGCTAAGAGTACATTAAATAACCCCTTAGGAAACATAATGTATTTGTCACTGAATCATTGATTTCATTTTTCACCTATGGATGTTCAGGAAAGGAAGAATGTCAGAGTGAAGTCTTTTTTTGCATGATGTTTTATTGCAGCTCAGATAAGAATATAGAAGCACATTTTAAAAGTTCATTGTAATACACCGAGATGTTCCTTTTGGGATGTTTTTGAAAGAGCCTCATAAAAGTTCATTGCTTTTGTGCACTCTACTTTTATACTTTGTGGGAAGCTGGTGAATGAAAAGCATTATTATGGAATGATTATAACTCTATTAAAACATGACATTAATTATGACATGGGAAATGGCAGATCAATTAGTTGTAATTGTAATTGCAGGTATGCAATTTCTACTGCAGAATGTTTGAGATAATGGAAAAAAAATGTCAACAGAGTAGAAGCTCTTCCTTATCCATCCACACTTGTAGAAGTGACAGTGCATCATACATGTCCAATCAATCAGACCTTATTTTGTGCCATGGATTTTTTGGTTTTGTTTTTCATGGCTGCCAGTAAGATGTATTTATTACTTGTTGCTATATCTAGTAGCTCTAAACACAAAGATGCGGCCAAGGATATATAAAGCTTCGAGATTTTGCATCAGTAATGAATATACTCCAGAAGATTTCCCAGGACCTTTGTTTACAAGGGCTAATAGTGGGCATTCCTGTACAGTTTGGACTTCTAGAATTCAGTTCATTTATTCAGGTACTTTAAAAAGCCAAATTTGAAATACCTCTTCTATCCTAGGCTTTGTATTTAAGCAGGATCTTTGCAGGCTTGATCCTCCCTACTTAATGTAGTGTATTTGCAAATATACTAAGGAATGACTCTAGCTATGTATGTATCAATCAATTAATACTAAAAATTAGTCTTAAAATGACATTTTAAATTACTAAATTTGAATCTCATACTTTGTTTTATCAGTTGAAATATTTATTTTAATTGGAAAGTTCTTTTGTGACGCTGTCTTTGGGAACTTACCACTGTGTGACAAACTTGTGTTAGAGATAAGTAAAGGAGGAATTGTTGCTTGAATATACTTATTACTGATTGACGGGAATTTATCTGTTGAAATCTAGATAGATTCAGCCTTTCCTGAGCAAGTTAGAGACATTAGCAGGGCTGTTCTCAGAGTTACAATTCAGGATAGCCTCACAATTAATGCGCTTGAATGGACCTTAGGAAATTTGGATTCTTTCCCTGTCACTTCCAAAGTTTCCTTCCAAGACGCTACATGCATCACTTAAAGAATGAACTATCCAGACAGAATTATTAGCCGCCATGTCTTGCTTTCTGAGTTGCTCATCCCATTAATTCCTGAAGCCTCACAAAAAATAAATACCTTGTTTTGGCACGTGAGAATGGGTGGGGAACTGCCCCTCTTACGAGGGATGAGCTGAGTCAGAGATACATCAGATACAGATACCTGTTTGTTCGGGGTACCCAGTTAGGGCTAGACAATTTTTAAAGGACATTATTTATTATACATGTTCAAAGCTTATCTCCTAGGGACTTTCTTTGCATTTATAGGCAAGGAAATCTGGGAAAATGGCATTAGGGCCCCTGTGTAAGCACTGCAAAAATAAAGAAATGCGTAAGACGGGAAACCTGGAAGAAGCGACGTGACTACTTTGGAAAAATTTGTTGGGGCTGCAATGGGCTTTGTTGGGGCCTAAAATTGACCACTGAGCTGTATTAATCTTGAGGTGAGCTTTTCCTTTCTTGAAATGTTCTACCTCACTCAGTACACGACTTACAGCCTCTGTAACAGATGATGCAGGGGCTCCACCTGCAAAGCTGTTTACAGCACAGGTCTCCCTCCCCCAAGCAGTTTTGATCTGTACGCTCAAGAGACAAAAGTGCTGAGGCAAAAGGATGTATCGTAATTTATTTGCAACAAAGGAGTTGTATCAAGGTTGCGCAGGAAGTTGTGATTGTGACCCTTCTTAACCCCCATAGTTTGCTCTTAGAGGTATAGGATGTTGTTAGGATTCTACCATCTGTGTTATAAATGTATATTTGCGTAATGGCTGAGAACAGAATAAAATGCAAGAGTCCTTTCAAATACCCGATGTGGTGGTTTTTTTGAAAGGCAAATCAATATGAGTTAATACGGAAGAAGATCCCTAATAGCACGTTCTTCCCTAGAGAACAACTGACGTGTCCTTAAATTTGGGAGTTTGCAGAACAGCGTGAGGGAAGGTGTTGAATTACAGTTTTAAGGGGGAGAATTAAGTTTATTTATTGGAAGTATGTTTATTTGTAGATTGCTCTTTTTTTTTTTCCTTTTTTAAACAGTAGTTGGATATTCTATTGTACTTCTTGGAGGTAAAATTTAGGTGTATGGAGATGCTAGTACGAAGGAAAAAAGGAAATCTTAGTTGTCAGTCAGAGTCAGTACAGGTTTACTTTTTCCAGGATATTCTCTAGTACACTGACCAGTACAGCATTTAAAATGACAAAATTCATGGTGCTGCTTCTGCTGTCTTTAATTATATGGGCTAATTTTTGTACAGTGCTTTGAAAACGTAAAGTGCTGTATGAGTGCTAAGTATTATTACTACAATTATTCCCCCGGGAGATTAGTTCACAGACTAATAGACCTCACAGTAAAGAAATATTTCTTGATCGTAAGCCTAAATTTTCGCTTTGATCAGTTCCATTCCTTTGCTCATAGCTACACCTCTTTGGCTCATCCTAAACAATTCCTTGGTATTAACATACCACCTCTAAATCTCTGTAGACAGTTTGCATGTATACTCTTAGTCTGCCTGTGTGAATTTTTGTTGAGATCTTGTTTCATAAATCCTCTGGCTGCTTAATCTTTTCCTCAGATTCGCTCTAGGTTTTCTTCTTTTCTTTTTTTTT
>VWZK01011597.1:0-30915 GCA_013396935.1 Baryphthengus martii | reverse complement strand
TTTTTTTTTTTTTTTTTTTTTTTGGCGGGCTGCAAATGTTTGCAGTATTTTTGACCATAGTTTTATGAAATGGTCTGTGAAACAGAACTGACTCCATCCATTTCCTGGATATGGTGCTCCTGGATGCACATCTCAAAATTGCACGTCCTTAAAGAAATTCTTTTACACAGCAGTACAGTTGTTCTGAATGAAAACTCAGCTGGTGCAAAGGCAGGAGGGAAGGGATAGAGGTTTGCTTTTAAGTTCAGTAGATTTAAGTAGCCCCCCCCTCTGCGTTTTTGGTTTTGCAGTTTTCTTGAGTCTGACTTCTGTGGTTTAAAATATTTCACCCGCTTGTTTGAGGAGCTTGTCTTTGCTGTGTTGCTTCAGTGAATGAGCGTGGATTTTGTTCAGTAGTTAAACTGCACTGCACTTTGTGCTTGCTCTTAGACACAAATCTGCTGTTGGATTTTATGGCAATAAAAAAATATAAGAGCATCTGAGGGGAAAACGTGGGAAACCTAGACTTCAGGTGATTGCTATGAAAGGCAGAATTTTAACTTTTCACTTGCTTCCCATCTGGCTGATTTCCTCTCTTCACTAATTCTGTCTGAAAGAGAGTGGTAGTTAGACTAGAATTCATTTTGTAATGTTATCTTCCTGAAAAAAAAGGAAAACCTGAATACCAAGTTAATGTGAGCATGTAGGCAGAAGACCATACATCTATTTTTCCTTCCAAAGCAGACAATATGATCTGAAAAATTGTCCTGCAATCCTTGTTTTTTTCAAAGAAATGGCTAAATATCCTCTAAATCTACAGTTACAGTAAGTGGCACTGGCTAATGATTTGATTTGAGGATTGAAAGCGCAGTCTGGATTTACTCTTTGTGCATTAAGGCAGGTCAAATGGACACAGGCTGCATTTTAAATCAGTAATGGAAGGCTGAAGCCTGCCTTAAACCAATCACATCAGCCTTACCCAAGACCGATTGATCCCGAGAGACGGAGCCCTGGGAGCGCAGCTTTTATATGAATGGACTTTCTGCAGCCTGAAGTTTCATTCATAAAATGGATGCTGAGGGGAGGAAAAAAAAAAAAAAAAAAGGAAAGAAAAAACAACCCACACACGCCAAACCCTGGAATGTCCATTTATGCAGAGCTGAAGGGTGTAGTGTTCCCTCAGCTGCTGCTTTTGCCAGTTGCCTTCAAGTCCTGATTAATGGGCCTTGGCCCTGCTGCCTGCAACCTGACACCCGCTATGGCCTTGGTGTGCTTCTAATGTATAGCGAATGAGAAGGCTACATTCTCAAATCAGAAACATAAACAGGAACTGGTTGGTCTGAATTCCATTCAAATATGTCACTTCAGCCGTGCAGTGTTTGTCCAACTTTGATTTTTACAGGCGAGGGTTGGGGCGGGGGAGAAAAAGCGACGCAGACGGGGTTTTTTTTGCGGGAAGATTACCAACAAAAGGAACGAGGGAGAGAGCAAACGCTGCTGTCCTTTTGTTGAATGCGAAGGGAAGCGATATTTAAAATACATTTTACAGTTACCAAGGTTAATAAAAGCAAATATATGATTTTAAAGTATGCTCAAAAGATCAGCTCCATGTGGAATTTCAATTCAGAGCTGAATGTATGAGCCTTTGTTTTCCTCTTCTGCTGTATAAAAAGTTACACGTCGCCTAGACAGGCTGTTGACATCTGGTCTCAGAAAATGCATTAGATGTTGTCATAGATCTAAAACCCAAAGTTGTGGAAAGGAAGTTGTTTGCTTAAGGCTTTTTTTTTTTTTTTTTCTATACGTGTGTAATAATTCAACTCAGATATGAGCTGGTGATGCCAAACTTAGTTCTCCAGTAGGATTTTGTCAAGTGAGGTATAAGAAATTAAACTGTACAAATTTTAATTATCTGTTTTTTAGAAGGGAATGTATGTGTATCTATGAGTGCACATACTTGTAAATTTTATTTTAGTTTTCCTAATTGCTGATACAAAGGCTAGTGACAGACAAAACGATGAACAAAACCTTTGCTTCTGAATGTTTTTAAACGTCAGAATAATTTGAGACTAGAATACTTCACTTTTAGGTTACTTTGTAGAGAAGATAGTGACTCTGTTTTCACTTGTGTAACATCAGTGCACCTACATTTTTCATACTGAACCTGATAATGAATAATGAGTGCTGACTTTTGTGTTGCCAGGGTTTTACCAACTTGTAGCACCTCTGTTGTAATTACCGAGCTTCTGAGGGGATGGTGCTTTTAATGGTGGTTGAATGCAAACCTGATCCACCAGCATCTGAGTTGTGAAATATGCTCAAGCAATTCCTGTATAGAGAGATTGTTGTTAATTCTAATATTTCTACCTGAATGGCTCTTTTTGGAGAGACATAGGAGTCTAAATGAATTCTGCAGGTTTACAAAATCATAGGTTTCATGATCAAAAAGAATAATTTGGTACCTCTCCATGCGTTGTTCTTAGGTACTCGTGGTGCCACCATAGCCACTTAGCCATCTAGTTTGAAGAATTGCCTTTCTTACCAAAAAAACCCTGTCTGTTTTCCAGTGATTTCAGTCTTACTCCACACCCTTTTACTGGTCAGAGCTTCTCCGTGATGATGAACAGCTTTCACCAGAAGTCTAAATGTTTTTCAGTGGTGGATGACGTGTTACTTTTGCACTCTTTGTCAGTGCTCTGGGAAGTCCATGACCAGAACAGTTACTTGCAGTGCGATTGTGCTGTTTTACATTTGAGGCCAAAAGTGATGTGTTCTAGCTTGAACATTTTATTTTAAAAAAACCCTACCTTTGTCTCTGCACTTGGTAAAGATTTCTCCCACTGCACCAACCACCTCTCCATGTACCAGAGATGCTTGTGTGGCTCAAGCGAGCACTTTTAAGTCTGTTTGTATAGATACACCAACTCTGAATGGCTGAAATAGGAGCCAAACCCCATGTAATTACTTTTCAGACCAAAAGGACAATCAAGGAGAATATGGTGTAGGTTAAATTACGGGACTGACTGTATCTACTGCCAGTGGAGTTCCTCTAAACTTCTGGGGAGCTACTCCTCTGGGAACAATTCTTTATGGCAACTATTCTTAATATAACTTAGTTGGTAATAAAGTATAAATTGGAGAAAGAGGAGGGCAAACAGTAAGAAGGTTCCAGTTCTGGTGTCATCGCTTGTATACCTACAGGGAAGTAGACAAATTTCAGGTATAAGTTGAGGTGTTTGATGAATCGGAGTGACTTGATCAGCAGGCTCGCCACGTAAGGCAGCTGGTCACCAATACGCCGTGCCGTTCACCTGAGCTGCCGCGCAGAGACTGAGGCCAGGCAGGTACAACCCTCAACTTCTCCACCCACCCTGTTTCAGGTTGTACGCGCCTTCTAAGCCTCGGTCTCCTCATCTCTCTCTCTCTGCACGTGCACACAGGTAATGCAAAACCTCCGTATCGTGCTCTGCGTTCTCACCTGCCCGTGGGTAATGTGCTGGGCCTCCAGATCTTCAGATGGTGATGATAAAGTGAACTAAAAAGTAATTCAGAGTTAGAGTGTAACATAACAATGTATCCTTTAGTTATGAAGGCTAAGTAAGGTCAGAAACAGGTATAAATCCTGGTTCAGGTTTCCTGTTCCTGCTTTGCTCCGCTTCATTCAGGAGAAGACCATCACTTCATCCCATAGCCCTCAGAAATTTCATCTTCCCTCTGTCTCACCTGGCAAGGGATGCAGGCTGAAATTGTTTGTTTCTCTGTGGGATGCTATTGTGGGTCTGAAATTTAGTCGTTATCTCCGAAAAACAATCGGAAAAGAGGATTTAAGGATTCCTTACCTGCTTTGAGTTATAAAGGGCTGAGACAACCTAACCCTTTAAATTCTGATTTGATAAATAATATGAAATACTTCCTTACCAAGGGACCACTGAAGTGTCTTTCTTGATAATGAAAGCTAAACTCTGGACCTGCTAAATTCAGTAGCAGATCTTTCTTGTCCTGAGAAATTCTGGGCTTCTTCTGCTTTAATGTATTTTGATTAAGGTGCAGCAGAGCTTGTCTCCAATATTTTTGTCTGTGGAAGACCCAGATGAGAAGGCATTTCTGCAATTTCTAGTTTACCTGTAATTTTAAAACAACACCTACTGGGCAAAAATGGTTTCAAACCAACCTGAAAAATAAGGCCACATTCATAGCAAGAGGAGCAATGAAGAATGACCTCTTAAGTGTTCAAAACTAATAATAAAAGATAAAATAAATTTTTTTATGTCTCCATCTTTTTAGTTATTTTGGTGTGTTTTTTTTCAAATGGACTCTGCTGTTCCTGAGATGATGTAACTTTGCAGTGTGAATTACTTCATTACAAGTCTGAAATAAGCTTATGTGTCCTAAATCCAGGCACATTTTTCTTCAAAGGCTACAAGGTGATAGAATCAGTCACCTCAGACACTTGGATCCTGCCCTGGAAGTATTTTATGCCTACTTCTGGCTTAGTTGTTGTCTTGAAACAATGCTTTAAGGAGAAGAAAACATATAATTGCTCTGTAATTTCTGCAGTAAAATGTTTTCTTTTGAAGTAGCTCCGTTTAGCTTGTAAAAATACTTCTGGGTCTTAGTCAAGCATTTAGTACAATTTAAAACTGCAATGCTAAATTTCATTGGTTGGACTTTTTATTAGATAAGGTAGAAATGAAAGCAGCAGGCAATTTAATTAGCAGTAATTTTTCTGGGCAAGTCATTACTTTGATGAACTTCAGAGCAATGTTTATGGCTCCTAATTAACCATGTTAGTCATTTGATTGAATAATCACTTTGGAAATGTTTCTACAATTTGATTAGAGTCTGACCCACTCTGATAGTCATAAATTAACTGATAGCACTTTAGGATAACAAGACTCTAGTTACTTTACGAGAAATAAACTCTTCCTTGCTGTATTTTTCGGTCCTCTGTGGACTGTTTAAGCACAGGCTAACCAGTAGATTAAGTAATGTTGGTACAAACAAAGCTTGCCTTAGAAAGACTCCAGATGTTAATTATAATTGACTTAGAAGCATGGGAGATGAAGCCCCAAGCTGGCTAAGAACACGACTTCTTGGATGCACACATAATTCTTTATTCCCTATCCTTTCCAGTATCACTTTGCATGAGTGGAGTTCATGAGTCAAAAAGGCTTTTGCTGCCAATACTAGTGAATTTTTACCTAAAATAGAAAATAGCATCTGTTTCAGTTCTACAACTTCCTCTTTTTTATTTTTTTATTTTTTTTTTTTAATTTTTTTTTTACACGTAGATTTTTCCATTCTCCTTAAAATTCAATCTGCTTGGTAACAGGAATGATTCCTTGCAGGTGAACCACTACTTGTAGCCTTGACTTCTTGCCTACAGAGCTACGCTTGACTCGGGAGATCACTGAATCACTAGTTCCTGCGGTTGCTCGGCACCGCTGCTTGAGACGTTAGAGATTCTCGGGGCCTGAGCAGGCAGGCACGGAGTGTTTCATTGAGAGAGGAGGTAATAAAGAGTTCAGCACAGATGTGCCAAGAGAGACTGTGGACTGTTAGAGGAAACTCATTATTACCACCCTGTGTTTCCCTTGTTTTGTGAAGTCAGTGGAAAACCTCATTTTCTTATCCTTCCAAATCTTTGATACTCATCACTAGTCAGTGAACAGTGAAATTTGGAATCACAGCCTGAAAGAGTGTGTAGGCAGTGTTGGAAAAATAATGTCTGCTCTTTCGACCTCCGCATCTCTTAAAGAGTTACAAGTTACTGGTAACAGATTGCATAGTTTAGGGTAGGAGTTTATCACAAGATCAAATAGACTTTGTGAAGCAAGACATTTGATATCCAAGAGGTGGGTTAAACATGGTCTAGAAGGGCAAACATCTATGGTGTATTTCTGTTTGCGAGTCCCTGTGCACACGATGTGTCTACTTGGGGACAGTGCAAAACACAGGGGAAAAAATAAAAGGACATTTAAAGAACACCGTTTTCGTTACTTCTGTTTGTTTTTTCTCATTCTTACAGATTTGAGTAGAACTGAGGAATAGCAAATAAATGGCTGGTTTACTTAGAATGTGTGCTCCAATTCTTTTTTTTGGGGAGGGGGGAGGTGTGTCTTTTTTTTTTTTTCATTTAAAGATATAGAGGTGGAAGGTGGAGTTGATACATCTGAATTCCTAGGTTAAATGCTTAGCGATCACAGAAAATTGCATTAACTCTTCCAATCCTTAACAGAAGTCAAAAAAGCACCATCTTACTCTAAATTCTGTGTTGCTGTTCTTCGTATTAATGTAGAGTTTCTAAGTCACCAGTGTGGTTGTCCCGCTTTTTCTGTATCATTGATTAAAACTGTTAGGTTGAATTAATTAGCAAAGGTAGATGAACAAAGCACAGGGTTTAAAATATTTGTATGGTCTCATGAGGATTTTTTTTTGGCCTGTGCATGATCTAAAGTGTACTTGTTGAGGGAGTCAGCTTGTAGCAAAGTTGATTACAAAAAGGATTTGAGTTCAAGTGCCAATGTTAGGTGAGATCTGTGATCCTCACATGATGATTTTCTCCTCTGCTGTGCCTTATGCGTGCTGCTCTGAAATGCTGACGGGCTGTGGACAGGATCGTCCCTCGCTGTAACTTCCATCCTTTTTGTTGCTCTTCTGCCTGCAGCCCGTCTCACTGATAACCTGCAGACTTTTAATTCCAGACAGCCTTTTTGATTAGCCTTGTCGTCTTCTCCTTTCAGAAGTGCCTAGCTGCCATTCCATTTACATGAGGCAAGAAGGCTTCCTGGCTCACCCAAACAGAACAGAAGTTAAGTTGCCTATTATGTATTGCTTTTCTACAAGAGAAACGTTAAAAAAAGTTAAAAAGCCTGGAGGGATTTGGGGTTCACTGGTTTTAAGTCTGCTGCTGGGAAGACTTGCATCATCTTTCTTTCCCTTCCAAATCTTGAGTTTCTGATGCACCGATTCTTTTGTAGCTTCCTTTAGTGCCACAGGCTGGTCAGGAGAGAAGCAATTTTACTACGAGTTTACTCATTCTGCTTTTCAAGGCCTCCAACAGTTGAAAGGAAGAGACGATTAAAAACGTGTCCATTTCACCTGTCCTGCTCAAGTCAGAATTTCCAGGCTATTGGTGTGACAGGCTCAGTTAACTGTTAAGTAGCCAATTTTATATCCTACATTAAGTGAAGTTTTTTGGCTTTTCCTTTTGTTGTGATTTTTGCAATGTTTTGGTGCTGCTTAAGCCCAAATTGTACAGTCATGTGATACTTAGCAAAACTCTCAGTAGCTTCAGTAGGGCAGAATATTAATTATTCTGATTAAAAGCACTTTATTAAAAATAAGAAAGCCAACAGAACTAAGGAAAAACAACCACTGAAAGAGAGGTTGTACCCCCTCCACTCCACTGCTTTGGTGTATTTTTCCCCTCAATATATGATGACTTGTTTGTTTGTTTAGGATTTATTTGTTTTTCTTCTAAGGGGCAAATTTCACAAACAGGAGGGAAATTGGCTTTGAGAGGTTGATTATAATTCAGACAGATGTATGAATCAAAGGCCTCTAGTAGGGCTTCATTCACTAGTGAAAAGACACAACTGGAAAGGTAACAAATCAGGCTAAAAGCCCAGCTGCTTCTGGGGTGAAATAAAGGCAAAAAATCGGAAGAAGAGGTGGTATTTAACAAGGAGGGTGAAACAGGAGATGGAAATTTAGAACAGTCTTGCTATGGGAAACTATATGGAGTATAGAAGCTTGATAAAGGAGGTGAAAGACATCAGGGAAAAATGCACAGACTGCAGGGCTAAGGTCAACTGATTTGAGTTTTAATCACAGCACAGGTAGGGGAAAAACAATCTTAGCCATGTTATGCACTCGTAAGTACTTAGAGGTGGTAACATTGTTATGAATGATGTAGAAAAAGCAGTGATGTTCGATAAATATTTGTTTTCTGTACTTGGAAATCGGTCAACGTGATTTTATGGAATAAAGGTCATGTCAAATCTGATTCTATTCTTTGCTGAGATTAAAATTTTGATTGATAAAGATACTCGTATCATGCAGCTAGACTTTTTATGGCGTTCAATTTGCCAGTGCATTACATTCTGATTAAGAAGTTAGCACAAAGCAGTATCAATAAAGTACACATTAAATACATTAAGACCTGGCCAACTGACAGACCTAGAAGTGGCTGTCACTGGGCAATCGTCTCTGAATGGATTGTTTCTATTATATTTCTGTAGGAATTGATATCAGGAGTGTTGCTATTCAACATTTTCAGTAAAGATATGGAACAAAGTTAATAGATAACTTAATGGCACAGAGATAGGTCGAGTGTTAAAAAAAACGGGCAGAACAGGGCAGTCACACAAAGCCATTTGGATTGTTTGGTAACCTGGACACATTAAATGAAATGCTTTTTTAATATGCTGAATGTAGACCAGGCTTAGGGAACCGGGAAACAGTATGTAGGAATAAATGATTTTGAGATGGGCCTCCTCCTCACCTCCACAGTGGGAAACCGGCCCAGCCAAACATTGCAGCCGTGTGGCAGAAAGGCCTTCTGGAATGTTTGCGCAGTCAGAAGGAGGGTCCCAGGGAGGCAGAAGAGGAGGAGACGTTTTGTCTTGCTAAGTAGCACTGGTGAGGCTGATGCTGGCATGCAATACACTTTTGGTTAAGCAAAACATTAAAATAAGACTGAAAAGCAGGAGTGCGTACAGAAGAGAGAACTAGAAAGAATGCAGGGTTGCAGAGAGTGCCTTTTAACAACAAAAATTAAATTTTACAGAATGATCTTTATTGGAAGAAACATCAAGGGGGTTGACTTCTGTGAGTGTGAGGAGGAAATACCGAGTAGGACTTTTTTTCGTCTCTCAGGGAGAAGACCTGCAGGAACTAATGGTTAAAAGTCAAAGGCGTGCTAGTTCAAACAGGAAATGAGACAAATATTTTGGAATAAATCATAGAGAAAAATGGGTGCTTTTTCATTTCTGCAGGTGGAGATTAACAGTCTTTTGGAAATGCACACATTAATTAAACACCCCTGTACTGAGGCCAAAATGTTGTGATTGGGCGGCGTGAGAAGGATGTGGGATATTAATCTGATTCCTCTATGACTTAGTGTTCCCTCTGGCATGAAGCCTATGATCTCTTCTTTCTCCATGCCTGGTTTATATAAACATGTCTCTCTTTTTACCTTACAGGCTGTATGTATGAAAAGGGACCTAGGCAGTTTTATGATGACACTTGCGTCGTTCCAGAGAAGTTTGACGGTACGTATGAAACATCTCTCTTTATTTTTTTCTTGTGTGTGGGGATGAAAAAGGAAGAGATGGGGGACTTTTCTCTGTTGCTGATCAAAAAAAAAAGCGCAGTAACGTTCCAATTTAGGATTTCGTAACACACCATTTGTGGTGCGCCCAACCAAAGCTGACCTTTGTCTCTTAAAACCAAAGTTTCCTCTTCAATAGGATGTCATTCCACTCCGGCCAGCGAAGGATGTTCTACCAAGAGCTGCAGCAGAGGAGCTCAGTTCCTGTGCTCTTGAGAAGTAATAGGAGGATTTCCATTGCACTGATGATCACATGCCGCTCGTTGTTTGAGATTTAATGAAAGCTGTTCTTATAATTAACAAAACGGTGGAGAAAGCAACAGCTTTGGTTTTACTGAGGATTAAGCCTTTTGTCTCGCTGTCGGTGTAGTGATGAATGGTGGGGAGTGAGAGTATAGGGCATTTCTGGGTTTGTGTCAATGTATTTGCACTAGGTTAAACATTGTACCGGGCGTTTATTTTTCAGTGAGATTGATAGCAAATCAATGATCTTTTCACAACACAACCATTACAACTTGGTTTTTTTCAAGAGGGATTCTGAGGTCAATTAAAATAAATGTCCCAAATTATCCTCAGTTACTCTGAGGTAGAATCAGTTTCCTGGTGTAACTCATTTGATTTCAGGTTTATTTCATTATAGACAAAGTAGATGGACTCGGTATTTCTTGCTGGTGACTCTCTTAAGTCTGCAATTTTGGGAGGTAATTTGGAGACTGGTTACTTAAATTTGCTAGAGTGGCTTCTTCGTATTAGTGTATGTATGTCCAGCTTTATTTGTTTTAGCAGGAAAGATTAGATACTTTCTGATGAACTTGTGAACAGCTATCTGACCATAGCTAAAAGTAGAGATAGGGAAATCTTGGGGCTTTTCTCCTGCTTTATTTTGTTTGTTTTCTCCTGAGAATTACTTACATGCAGAACTATTGTATGTCTAGCAGCATTTGTTGTGTTTGCTAAAGAGCGGGAGACTTTAAAATCAAAGTAACCCAAAGAGTTAAACATGCCTCAAACAAAGGAATCACATGCATTTTGGGGTGGACAAGGAGTGGCAAGAAATAGGTAAGAGGATTTTAAATTATATTGAATATTGCTCAATCCATTATTGCATTGTTTCTGGATTGACACATCCACTGAAAAGGTGATTTATTGAACGTCTGCTTTATTCCCTGACTTTGGAATGGATGGTGGTTTTGTTTTTTTGGTGTCTGTTTTGGTTTTTTTTTTCCTTTTTAAAGCACATCGTGTCAAGTTTTTTTTCTTCCCTAAATGATTGTGGGCCTGATCTGTCTTCACTACCAGTAGCAAATTCCTATTTACATTTATGGAAATGGGATCAGACCCTGTATTACAAGAAATGAAAATTCTACAGGAGTAGTGTTTGTCTCTGTCTTTCCTGAAAATCCTTTTTGTTTGCTTGGGTATTGTAAAGGGATGGAAATAAAAATGGAAAAGAAATACAAGTAAGGTAAAAGGAATAAATGTTTGGAAATACTTTTGTGCTTGCAAAGCATGCAGCCTGCTGCTAGCTTCTGTTACTGTCCGTTGAGAGAACACTTTGTACTCTAGAAGACTGATGTTGTGATACAAATAGGTGTGTTTATACTTGTAGCATGATGACTTTTGAGGAAAAACTAGCAGATGTGTCATCATGTTTTGGCCAGGAAAGCAAAATTGGGAAAAGCCCAGGACTAGCCCTGATGTTTCAGCAGTAGATTCCCAGCTGCTTCATTTGAAATCAAAGATCGGCACAGGCGAAGGATCTGATCCTCTGTCATACTGCACTTGCTCCTTACACATTACTTGACTATCGTTAAAAGAAAAATCCTGTCCTTGAAAAAGGCGGCCTTTCAGGACTGGAACTTGAACCTCACATAACCCTAAAAGCTATGTGTTGATTTATTTGTTTTCCACAGCTATTGACTCAATTTTCTTTCCTGATTACAAAAGGAAGCACTCCATTTTTAATATTACTATTCTCACTTTTACTATGTGGAGCCATTCTGTCATGGCCATCAGAGCATCCTAATGTTGTGGTTGAAAGTAAACCCCTGGCTTTCCGTATTAAACAGGTCACACAACAGCAGTTCTGGTAGTTGAAATGAGGAATTTTACCAGCGTATCAAGGATTGCTGCCATTGTGTGCAGAAAAAGCCCCACTGTCTGCTTCTACACCGGACCTTTCAGCTGTTGTTTCATGAGTTGTTTAGTTTGAATATGATTTCAAAACAATGGAGACACAGTATGGATGTAGCAGGGTAGTTTTTCATTGACAGTTTGTGAAACAGCTCACAGAATATTATTGTTGGTTTTGAAAAGCTTCCTCCAGACTTGAAATTTTACCAAAAAAAAATGAATGTACTGCTTTTCAGAGGGAATAATCTAATATGTAGCTATGAGTAAAAGTAATATGTGCTTCTATACAAGTCCAATATGCCACCAAAGAACCCGCATATCTGCAGGATTTGCATACCTATGCATAAAGCACATGCTGTTTAACTCCAAGTCAAATACTTTGTCAAATTTTCCTTAGCAGCATTTGCATGGAAAAGAAGTTTCAGTCAATGGGGTTTTGCAGCTTTGTGAAGCATACATTACATTTCCAAACCCGGGGCTTGTGCAAAGTGTAGTACACAAACGCAGGTCTTCAGACAGCAGAGTTGCTTACAAAAATAGTTCATGCTCTTTCAGATAGGGGATATTGCAAAATGGTTGGCAGGTGAGATTTGCATGTATCAGAAGTAAAGGGGGAGAGGATTAGAGAGACTTCCATAAATCATCACTGAATTTAGGTACTTTTTAGTATATTAATACGCTCTTGTGCGAGTGTTTGCAGTTAACAGCAGACAGGGCAACATTACATTTGTGGGTGGCTGGGTAGTGAGAATTCTAGCTCTCTGTTTTGTTAACCCTAACGATTGCTTTGCCGGTTTATCCAACAAACCGAGCAATGATGCTTTTTGCCCATTGCTCATATCCCGTTGTCGCTGTTCTGTGCAGGTGACGTCAAACAGGAGCCAGGCATGTACCGCGAGGGACCCACGTATCAGCGGCGAGGCTCGCTTCAGTTGTGGCAGTTCTTGGTAGCTCTTCTTGATGACCCATCAAACTCTCACTTCATAGCGTGGACTGGCCGAGGCATGGAGTTCAAGCTGATTGAGCCAGAGGAGGTGGGTTTGATGGACAGCATGCCGTGATAGCCACTGCCCCATCCTGCAGGTTTAATAGCACTCCTTCAGGCTTAGACCTTTTTTTCCCTGAATATTTTGATTCAGTAACACTTTAGAAGAGTGACAGAAAGTACTGGCAAGAGAAGTGCTTCAGTTAGGACAGAGGTGTGGTTAAGCATAGACTTTATTCCAAGTCCCACAAAATAGTCCAAATATTGCAAATACTAGGGTTACAAAATACTCGGCATTTTGGGGGCCCAGATTTTTCAGAGCCGCTTCGTGGATAGAGCTGTGTTCCAAAATAATTTGAAAACTTGTCCCTGAATAGTCTTTGAACACCAACTATTCTTCAGTGTGAGGATGTGGGAACTTGGAACTTTCAGGCTGTAGAGTGAAAGATCCCAAGTCTGACAGATTACCGAAGAGGAGGTTAAGATTGTTAGGCAGTAAAAACCCACCAAAATTATATACGCACCCCCCCTCCCCTTTTTAGAGTCTTCTTCAGAGTCTTCCTGCTTATCTGTATTATTAGATTGTATAGTGCATGCTTAGATCCTAGGCTGGCAAGCACTCATGCACATGCACAGCTCTCCTGATCCATGAAGGGCTTGTGGGGTAGATAAAATCACTTGTGTTAATGAACATTTGCCGGAGCGCGACTTAGTTCACTTGTGTGGTAAACAGGGATAAATTGAACATTTTATTACATTTTTTTACTAGGTAACATTATATAATCTACCCTGTGTTCTGAACGGTCGTGGAAACTGTTGGAAAATCTGGCACGCGTGAATTTTATTGTTATGCGAGTTTGGAAGATTTGATTAGGATTGTCAAAAAGCAGTATCATTCTGGTTTTCTTGTTTGCCCCTCGGACAAGGTTACCTAATAGAGGAGACCACAGCACATTTTCCATTAGAATCCCCTCTGTTTTAGAGCTGAGTAGGAAGGTTTGGGGGTGTAAGGCTGTTTCTGTGTTCCACCAGCTATTTCTGCTGTTTGCCATCCATCTGTTAGCCTAAGAAGCCTGAAAGTTTTCTTACATTTAAGGTACATCATTTGCCAACAGCCCTAAGGGAATGATAAGAGTAGTTGGGGGTGGCAACAGGACTGATGTTCCTGTCCTTCCTGACAGGTCTAGCTGAAGGGCAAGTTGCTGCAAGGACTCGTGTGCTGGCTCTCATTTGTCAGAGCATCTCCTGCACTAGTGGTAGTCACTGTGGCAGATCCTAGCGTTACGCATCTCAGGATTTGACCACAGAATAGTCCTAGTCAATTGGATATTGAAACTTTACTGCAAAGTCTGCAGCCTTAGCAGGCTACAGTTGTATACTTGTGTGTTTTGGCCCAGAACAGAGTGAAGTCTTTGGAAAGACGCCTGTGTGATTTTGGTGGATGAGGTATCTAAATTCCCTCCCCTGCCCCAGTCTCAGTGTTTTTTTCACCCTCTTAGTTTTATCTTGTCTTTAAGGTATGTACGTAGTTTTTCAAGATTGAAGTGATTTACTGAAAAATGGTTTCCAGCAGATGGTGCAAAAAGTGTATAGAATTTTATTAGCTAAGAAAGGGAAAGAAGGAAACCCAAGGCTTTTGTTTTGCTCATTGTGTGATTCCCTGAAGAACTGGATATTGTGATTTAAGTTAACCAATCATCTGCTTGTCTGACTTTGTAGCAGTTGCTTTGTACTTTTGAGCACCACTGCATCCTCCTGGAGGAGGCAGGCTACTTGAAACTTGCCTCACTGCTGTGTGCTCTTAGGGGAGTACAAAGGAGCCTAAGTTGTTTTCGTAAGAATGTTGTGGATCTGACAGAAACTGTCAATTAAAGTAAGAATAGCCTATGGGAAGTTGCATACTCCTGTTGGTTGCCAAGTGTAAATTGAAGGGAAGTCAAAGAGCTTGTTGGTTCAGCTGTGGCAGGTTAGGATGTCAGTGACATGACCTTTCCATCCCATCCCTTTCTGGAGGTTTATGTCCTTGTAGAAAGGGTGTCGACAAAAAGGAATATGTATCAGCGCTTTGAGCACGATAGCTCATTCGGAAAGTACATTTCTCTGAACTGTGAAGGCTAAGAGTTGGGTGTAGGTCCTTTTACGCCGCCTTGTTACAGGGACAGCAGCCTTCAGCAGGAAGGTGGGATGGCAGGCTAGAAGCCTGACTCCTTTCTACAGAGCAAGACTTGATAAATGCTGTGCAGTTCAGGGACAGGAAGACTGACTTAGCAAGACTACTTCTGGAGCTGATTGCTTACTTAGGAATGTCAAAATACCACACTGTAGAGCATACTCTCAACCATTGTTGTAGTTGTCTTTGCTGTGTATTTCTTTATTATGCAAGCCTGTTACATTGGGAATTTCTAGGCCTCTGATTAGTGAAGAAAAAAACTTGTTAAGAGTAAACATAGAGTGATGTACGCATGTGTTACAAAGGTGAATCAAGATGATGTATCTAGGCCTAAACTACAGCTGCAATAAATTGACATGACTGGAGGTATGATTCAATCCACCTATAACATAGCTGAAGTTAGCAGAGCCATAATTTACATAAGCCTGAAAAGCTGTCCCCCCTGAAAGGAAATAATGCTTTCCAAAGAAATTTTTAAAATTAGTGTCCAGATGGAGATCAAAGTCATGGATTTTGTTGTTGTTATTGAGTTCCCCTGCGATTCTCAGTGCTGCATGTCGTCTGTGGTTTGCATCAAAAGGCTGCAGACACCTATGGGAAAGTTTCCTAGAGTGGTTTGCAGAGAAGCTGCTTGGCTACTCTCTCCTTTTTTTTTTTTTTTCCAGAGCTGTATGCATATGCACCTCTCAAACATTTTTATAAAATGTGCTTAAAGAGTTCATCAGCTCTGACATTTTTTTCCCTCTGGTGACATGATAGTCGTTTGTACAGCCAGTAATTGAAATGTCACCAACAGCCGATTATAATTTCAGATGGGGAATAAGCAGTTAAGCTCCTTAAACAAAAGGTCTCTTTGTCCAGAACTACCTTTGGCAATAAAACAGGAAGTGTAAAGGCAAGTAGAAATCCTAAGTCAGAGCAGAAGGCACATTGTTCTCTGTGGAGTGGCGTCATGAGTTGCTTGCAACTCCTTTGTTATTATATACATTTTCATTTTTTTAAGGGAAATCATACAACTGCAGCTATGAAATGTCTGTCCCATTCTTCATAACACCATACAGTTGTTCCAAGCAATTACTCTTGCCTCTTCTGATAATACATTTTCTTTGCTGAAGTAATATTTAAGACTGGGACTTGGCTCTTGACACGTATCTCCTAATAAACTCAACATTGCTGTCATTCCAAGTACGGTGTGTATTACTTCGTGAACCAAGTGTGTATACAGGAGTGTTTAATGTAACTTAATGTTCTGACAGCAAAGAAAACACAGGAATAGTGCAATTATCCAAAGAAAAGATTTCATCTTTCACGAAAGTTTTCTGGTGGAATTTGACAAATATTCTTGTTGTATCACCTCTTTACATGGCTTTATTTTTTCATTGGTTTTCTTTATTATAAGCCAGAACACTCACACACACATTTGCAAATAAGTAAATCTGCATCAAGTTTAATGTGTGACTGTGTGTCCAATTAAAAGTCATGGTAGTAGATGGGAAATTCAGGTCATGGCAACCTTTTCTCCTGTGTTTGTTCATTGCACCTGCAGGGTTCCCTCTCCTCCATCCCCAAATCAAGTATCTGATGATAAGACCTGCTTATTAAGTGCATTTAACAAATCAATGCTAATCCATTTTTGTGGCAGGTGGCACGTCGCTGGGGGATTCAGAAAAATAGGCCAGCTATGAACTATGATAAACTTAGCCGATCACTTCGCTATTATTATGAAAAAGGAATCATGCAAAAGGTAAGTAGCTGATTTTGTATGAAATTTCACTGGTGTTGCATCTTAATCCATGAGTCAGTTTATGAGGAGTACGTGTAACTGCATTGCTTAGGGAGGTTTTTAATCTATTTAGGCAAACACAAAGCTTTTTCACCTACCAGGTCCAGTATATGCGTGAAGATAATTTATTCTATGTAAAAAATGTCTGTGGCTTTAGTTCACATGATTATAGGGAAAGGGGCAACATTCAAAAATACTCAAAAGAGCTTCCTCACACCTGGGAAGGGCAAACAGTAGAGTATGGTATGAACCATGTTTTGCAGACCTAAATTAGCTGCCCAGTGCTTGGGCAGTTTGGTAGGATGGGGCAGAAAAATGATACCTATTAACATACCAAATATGTTAATATTTTACCAATAGTGTTGTAATGATACCATTTTTAAGTGGAATTTAATATTTTATAATAGGCTGAATTATGGGAAATATTTAACAATAATTTATATGTAGCAGTCTGGTTTTACTCACAGTATTCCACCCATCCTACTTCAGCTTGCTGATTTATGTTTTTAAATCTTGCTATGTAGTACTATGTAGATTGACTAAGAAATCAATAGGAGAGACTTGTCAGCTGCATTTACAAAACTGGCAGGTACGAGCAAAGGTCATACTGAATACCTGAACTGTAAAACTTCTATATCTTTTCACATTAGTTTTGTGACCTGTGATGACCAACGTGTTTAAACCCATCATTTGCCAATTCCGTGAAAGGAAACAATGTTTTTGGCTCAAGTTACTGGGCAATTTTCCCAGTAGGTTTTGTCAAGTCTTGGTTTGGAGGCAACAACAAGTTCTCTTGCTTTGAACTATGGGATCATTGTAAGGCTCTCCCTTTTCATTCTCCAGAATTCAGCTTGGGACTACCCAGGAATCAAGTCTGGGCTAGTATGGGCTTATGGTACTTTAGTAGATCAGTGCTACTGTGCATTGAGTCTTTGTAAAGTGGACTGGAGACTGCGTCCAGTCAGGGAGAAGCATAAACAATTTCTGGGTGGTGCTTCAGGCAGAATTGTTCCTTGCTGCAAGTTTTACAGCTGAGCTGCACAGGCAGTTGTGCCGGCACAGTTCAAAGGCAGCACAGAGGCAAAAATAAGTCACAGAGAGAGTGAAACAGGTTGAAGAGGTGAGGATGAGAATACCGTAAGGCTGATACTGCTGCCCAACCCACACATCTGTCATTTACAATGGAAATTTTACAAGTACTTCTGACAGCTAGCTTGCTGCCTCTTAAACTAGTACTTCATTATCTACAAGAATGCATTTAACATAGATTTTAAAAATTAGTTGGAGTGCTTATCTTCTTGACATAGCCATTTGAGATTTGCCCTGGGATCACTCTCTCTGGCCAGTTAGAGTATGTTAAAGAGTCGTGGTGGTTGCAGATTCATAGCAGATTTCTTTACTGCAAGGTTTGTATACACATTTTTTCCCTTTAGTTTAAGTTAAGCAATTGGTAACAGCTTATGCAAACGCCCAATTTCCAAGTGCTGCCTTCAGTCTGTCAAATTTGCTAACATTAATTTGCTAAAAAAAGTTCAGATACTGCCTCTACCAGAACTTTACATTATTTGTAGAATAAATAAGCTGAAAATTTAAGGGGATGCTTTGGACTATTTTGCACCTATAAGAATAAAGTTTGCGACACTTTTGCCATTCACTTCCAATGACGTGCATAGTGGGATTGCAAGAAGCAGACAGTGTGATCTTTCTTTCAATTTTGATAAATCATGACCATGCAACATGGTTCGTATTTTTTAATGTAATTCTTTAAATAAGATACTTGAGAAGACTCTACATTGACTTTTTTTTCTATTTTTAAAGGCAACAATTCTGTATTGTTTTTGTAATCTTTAGCTTTTAGGACGATAAAGCACGGACATTTGGTGTTATTTCTGAGTAAGGGAAAACTTTAGAATCCTTGGACAAATTGCCCCTCCATAAGCAAATCCAAACACCCCAGCTTTGCATGAGCAATTGCTAAGTACATATTAGCCTACGTATTTGCTTACGCTGTCCCTGTACAATCAGCGCGCGCTGTAACTTAAGTGCTTTTATACGTAAGTGTGAATCAATCTCCGTAAAGCAAAATTCAGATCTCTATCGTGCACTATGATTCTTTTTTCCACTTTGCGCGCGGAGTGTTGGACTTAGTCATTTTATTTTGCCACTGTAGTGACAATTTGTTTACATGTTCCAATAAGAACAGTTCTATTTGTGGTTTAGTATAGGAAACGTTCACAAACAAATGTTGAGAAGTAGAATACCTAGTCCATCTTCCAACAGGATATCACATGTGACAAAATCAAGTGTGCTCTGCACAGTCTGCTGCTGCAGATCCCTGTTGTCTTTGCCAGGTCGTTGCCAGGTTGATTAATAGTGTAACAAAGGTGAGTTCTTCACAAGGCTGTTGAACTTGGGCTTGCAAAACCACAAGGGCTTACGCTGCACCTTTTTTTTTTCTCCCTTTTGTTGTCCTAAGGTGGCTGGAGAAAGATACGTCTACAAGTTTGTTTGTGACCCTGAAGCGCTTTTCTCCATGGCTTTCCCAGACAACCAGCGCCCCTTACTGAAGACTGACATGGAGCGCCACATCAACGAGGAGGACACGGTGCCTCTGTCCCACTTTGACGAGAGCATGGTCTACATGCAGGATGGCGGCTGCTGCAACACCCACCCTTATAACGAAGGCTACGTCTATTAGCAAGTGACAGTGAAGGGGATGTTTCCCCCCTCCCCCCCCTTAGGCTTCTCCTCTTTCACGAGACCCAGAGGAAAGCTGAATCAACTTCAGTTTGTTTTTTAAATAGTACACTAAAAGGGGCTTTTCCTGTTGCATTACTCCTATGGTCTGCCATGGACAGCGCACTTTATTTGAAAGGGGAGGGTTGGAACCTAAACGTTATTCTGTGTAACAGGAAGAAAAGGGTGGGTTTGCTTTTTACTTAAGTTTGGGAAGGGAACATACAGGTTTTAAGTACAAAAAAAAGCTATATCATGTCTGTTTTGTTTCATATCAGCATAAGATATTGTACATTTTCTCTGGGTATCCGTAGTACAGTTAATTCTCATTGTGCAAAATAACCACTTCATGATGGTATCAGCACAGCATGCCTAGGGCATTTGTTTCTTGCCACTCTTAATTGTCTTTCTGCAGTTATAAAAGAGAAGCAAAGCGTATACCACAGCATTTAATTTAGAAGCTTGCAGTGGCAGACCTTGCACCTTGCCTTTGAAAACAACCAGGTATCTTGAGAGGGTTGTTTTTTTGTGTATGTTTTATTCTTTTCCTTTTTTTTTTTTTTTTTTTTCCCCTTTGGTATCACCTCAAAAAAAAAAAGATCCTGTTTAATGACAGAATGGTCATAAGTACAGTGACCAAGCAGCAAAATCCCTGACTTCAGACAGCAAGCTGCATGCCTTATTTGTTGCCACAATGCTATACATATATGGCCCATGCCATGGCTTAGACCTTTCAAGATCCATTTGAAGGCAGCAATTACATGTGGTAGGCTTTCTGATGATCATGTCAGCATTAAATACAAGATCATGATCGGGAGGGAGAAAACATTTTATATCCCTCCATTTCCTTTGGTACATAAATAAGTTATTTAATCAATAGGAATTAACTGTACTAAGTCACATATCTAATTATGCTGTTTAGACACAGCAAGCACTCCTTGAGAAAAATATCCAATACACTAAATAGGTACTTTAGTAATTTTTAGACACGGTACCCATTAATACGCATTTAAACCTTTTACTGCTGTGTTATGTTGATAACATATATAAATACTAGATAATGCTAATGCTTCTGCTGCTGTCTTTTTCTGTAATATTCTCTTTGATGCTGAATTTACTATGACCATTTATAAGCAATGCTGTAACTACAGGTAGCATTTCAGGACAAAATAGATGACTTGAACCATTTATTGCTTAGAAAATAGCTTACGCCATAGCTGTGCTATAAGCAGCTTTTACGCGCATCCACAAATGACTAGTAAGCTTCAGCTTGCTAAGGAAAGCTCTGCAGAACCTTTTGTAATTTTTGGTGGAACGGAGACTTAGACGAACTGTCAAAAGTATACCATGAAGTCGCTGTATGACGTTGTAGTGCTGGCACTGATGTTACCAATCAACTTGTTTTGGACACTAAATGTAAATGTGATCAGATATGCTCGGAAGACAAATTTAAATTTTGAGGGTTGTTTGGTTTTTGGGTTTTTTTTTTGTTGGTGGTGTTATTTTTTCAAATTATTTTATTTTTTTGAGAGGGGTGATCTTGAACACAAAGCCACACACACTATTCTGTATGTAAAATGAGGGGAAAAAAAAAAAAAAAAGCCCTGACAAAACCCCCAAAAGTTTTAAATATTTATGAGCACCTTTTCTGAAATATAGCATTTCCTAGTTTGAAGGGAGGGAGAGGGGGGTAAGATCTGGATTTGTTCTTTTGCCCGGTTAAATTTAAATAAGTGTTTTATGGAGTACCTCGTTTTCCTATATTCCTGAGAAGCAGGAGGAAAATGAATTCATAAACATGAAACAAAAGAGAATAATTTTCATCATAATGGATGGATTTCAAAGACAATCCTAGGTGGTGGCTTAATTTTCCATCTTCTGTCAGTTAAGATACTAGTTAAGCTATGAATATTTTAATATGCAATTAATCAAAAGTAAAGAAGTAGTGGTCACTAGAAACCACAGATAAAAAACATCTGGGCAGGTATTTAATTTACTCAGATCCATAAGACAACATATTTTATGGGAGTGTATGTATGCCTTAATATGTCATATAATTCCATCATCCGTAGTCTCAATGGCACTTAAATTTTCAGTGATCAACCTAGAATCAGAAGTCTAAAATTGCAGAATTAGCAAAAGGGAAAAGGTCGAGTAAGATTGTTCTAAACAAAATAATAAAAAATGTGGTTTCCATTGAAATAAGGTTGAAATGAAACATGCTTTGGTGAAAAGTCCTTGGATTGGTTTTGGTTCTTTAATGTCAGCACAGAGCGCCTCTTGCCTGTGGCAGGATGTGGGTATTTGGGAATGGGGTTGGACAAAAAAAGGAGGAAAAAAAAAAAAAGGAGAAAAAAAAAAAAAAGGAAAAATATGCATCAAATGTGTAATATTTAAGAAGAAATATATATATATCTGTATACGGTAGTGACTCACTGAACAAAACAAGCAATCAGACCAACATTACATGATCTTTCAGCAGAAGATATAAAAGTCTTTCACTGAACTGATTAACCCTTTTTAAAATGTACCTAAGAGGTTTATTTAAAGTCTGTTTTTATTCCACTTTTTTGTTTGTTTGGGGTTGTTTTTTTTTTTGTTTGTTTGTTTGGGGTTTTCAGGTAGAATAATAAATCTGGCAGCTGATTTCTGCAAGATTGTTGTGTATTGGATTCCTAACCATTTGGACTGGAGAGGCCCCTGCAGTAAGGTGGTTCTTCTGGAAGAGGAGGTGGAGATCTGTTCCCAGTGCCTGGAATGATGTTCTGCAAAATGTAACACACACACGAAAAAAAAGAAAAAGAAAAAAAAAAAAGAGAAGCGAGGTGTATGTACAATTCATGTGTATGTAAAGATGAGTTACAGCCAGTTACAGCAGTACAGCCAAAGCATCATATTTGACCGACACATGGGAGGAGGATGACCTGTGTAAATTTAGAGAAAGATGGATTCCAGCTAACAGCACTTAACCCATTTTCACAGAGCTTTTTAATACCCTTTTAATACCCTTCTGAATTGAATGTGGGGTGTTTGGGGCTGGAGTGGGAGTGCTGGGTTTTCATTTGGTTGGTTGGCTGGAGTATTTTTGATTTTGTTTTGAAGCTCTGCCACAAGTGGAGGGAAAAGGCAGCCTTCACCTCTGTTTCTAGGAGGAGCTGTAATGGATTTAGCTCGTGTGTGTCTTTGCTTCTGCATCTTTTTGCCGCCCAGAGCAGCAGGCAGACCAGGATAGTGCTGCTGTGAAGGAAATCCAGGAGGCATCACTGCAAGGCCCATGTGCTGCGGTGCGGCTCTAGGTGCTGGGGTTCCCTCTGCTGTGACAGTTCAGCTCCACTGGTAGCTGAGCAGACGTGAAATTACATAAGGTCTTGGCAGATCCCTCTCAGAATCCATCTGTGAGAGTTAAGGTGACAAGTTTAGGGCAACGCACAGATTTTGATTTATGGATGTGACTTTCCTTGACAGGGAGCCCAGGCCTTTTCTCTCCAAGGTCACGCCAGTCTAAATTTCCCATATACCAACCATGGTGCAAATTTTGACGTTAAACTCTCTGAAGGCATGAATTGCATATGCTTGTCACACCAAATCTGCCTGCTTTGCTTACAGTTGGCTGCTGTGGTAACAAGGGGAGGTTGGGATGCAGGAACATGAAGGATCGTGAGGTTTTCCCAGTAATTCCCTGCAAAGAGCCCTCTGCTCAGAATCTTCATCTTTGGGATTCCATAGTACCTGGGACTATTCCCCAGGGATTAGCGTTTATATTTTTGTTGCCCTTGACATCTGACTGGTTTGGGCTGCAAGTCCATCTTCACAGGAAAATACCATCTAGTAAATATTTTTGCCTTGCCTGTGGTTTTTTGGATGGTTGGTTGTGTTTTTTGTTTGCTTGTTTGTCTGGTTTTTAACAGCAGGAAATAGATCGATGTGTGCAAAAGGTATTATGAGGAAATCTTTGCATTGCTAATGGTTGTACTTTATCCTCCGAAGAGCATTAGCTTCAGTTCACGTACTATACAGGTAATAGCACCTATGAACAGCCCTATTCAGTGCCCACAGTAATAGCACTGAGAACTTCTCGAAATAATCTCCTTCAAATATGTTTTTAAGAGTCTTAGTTAATATGAGATCTTGCACTCTAAGAATTACTGCTCTGAAATACCCTACTTAGTTCTAGCTGTAAGATTGATTTCTCTGTTATCTTTGCTGGTTGGTTGGGGGTTTGTGTTGTTTCTTTTTTGTTTTTCTCTTTTTGTTTTGGTTTGGGTATTTTTTTGTGTGGTTTCTTGTTGGTTGTGTTTCGTTTGGTTTTTTATCAGAAGCTACTCCACTTGGAAAGGAGGTAGCAGCTGGAGCATCTGTGATACGTAACTGAGCCCTTGGTCTCTTACAGAGGAGGGAACTATAGTGCATCAGCTTCTCTTGCTTCTGCTACAGGAGCGGTAATCTCTGGCAAGATCAGGTCAGGGGGATAGAAAGGTAGGGGCAGTAGTGTTTTAAACCTACAAGATTATTACCCAGAGGATGTCAGTCAGATCGCTGGGAATCATAAATGCATCAGGAGAGCACTGTACACCTCACCACTCAGCTTTCGTGACTGCGTAGGTAGGTAAAGTTAACTTCATCTTCAGGAGGCTGAAATATCGGTTTCCCCCTTGAACACCAATTTAATTTCTGTGGGAAGGAAATATCTGTGCCATCTTCTTATGTAATAGTCTGAAAATGTCTATGAAGAGTCTCCTTGACATTTTCCCAAAGAACTATTTTTGTGTGAAAATGACAGCAGAAACCACTAAAAGGGGTAAATAAAACTCCAAGAAGGTATCCATATATCATATTCTCCAAAACAATACTGTTGCTTACTCTAGAAATGTATCCTGTCTGTAATACTGCTGCAGTCTTATCCTTATTAGATACTTCCATTGGACTGACTTCAAAAGTATACAGCATACCCTGAAGTTTTTATTTTAAAATTAGCTTCCTGCTGTTAATACAAGTTACAGGAAGGTACCCCTGAGGCAGGGTCACAATCGAGCAGTTGGATCTTTTAAGCCATAATTCTGTGTCTGCTCTTGCAGAGCTCTCTGCGCATTTCTGCCCATGTCCATGCATTTTAGTTGCCTGGTAAGAGGTAATTGCAGCTATTGCTTGGGGTTTGGTTTGTTCCGAGTAGCTATTTGTTTCGGTTCAGAAGAAATGTCTCTAGGTATCTCTTTCCACACTCCAGGCACTCAGGTGGATACTTCAGGTCCAAAATAGCGTTTTTGCTGTGTAATCCACAGTAGAGGCTATGGCAGTTTCATGCTGCTGCCCTAAAAAGAAAAGAGTAGAGGAGGTACCACTGTTTTCTTTCCTCCTCCTCTCTATGGCAGGACCCAGCTGATCTATCTGAAGGTAGTTTAAACCAGTTCTTCACCCACCCATGGCACTTTAGTGAACAGTGTGCTCATGAGTTACTACAGTGGCACTTCATGGAAGCTCAGGTACCGAGACCTGAGCATTTTAGATGTACTGCAAAGGGCTCTCTACAGTGGCTTTCAGTCAAAGCCTGGCGCGGGGAGTGGCATATGGCTACGCGACCTAAATAGAAGCAGAAGGAGGTGTTTGCAGAGACGCCAGCTCCTCAGAGCTCGAGACATTTGCTGAAATATGCAGTCCAGGCTGCTGCCTAGCCGGCTGGGGTGAGCCTGCCCTGGAAGACCTGGCAAGGAGCTCTGTGTGCATGTAGAAAGCCAGAGAGAGTGTGATCCCAGCGTGCCAGCGTGAGGCACAGAGATGGGGGGAAAAAGTCTGTCGGGGGCAATCTGGCCCTACCAACTAGCTAATCCAGAGCTGATTAGTACAGGAAGGAGGAGGTTATATGACCGATAGAGTAAATCACAGAGATAATTATTTGAAAGACATGCTGCAGGAGAATCATAAGAAATGATCAAAAGTAATAAACTCTGTGAACAGCAGTGATTTTTAAATTATTTTTTTTTAAGACCATGGTGCTTGTGGGAGTGCTTCGGGAAAAGAAAGAGAGAAAATAGAGCACAGAGAGGGACAATAATATTAGATGAGGACAACAGGAGTCAAATCATGAACTACATTAGGAGACGTGGAAGATTGCAGTGGTTTAGATAAGGACGGGACTAAGATAAGTACAGGGTCAGTAAACTGAGATAAGAGCAAGAGGAAGAAGGTAACTGGAGGCAGTGCTTTTTGTGGTCAGTGGGCCAAATGTGTTAGGCTGGCAGAGCTGCACCAGGGGTGTGTTTTGCCCCAGTACTATGTCCCCAAGTGCAGAACTATCAGAACTGACTTTGAAGTGATTGTTGATCATTTAGTGAAACCAGCTACACAGGATTTGGTAGCTGTTAAAAGAGCAAACAAGATACTAGAATATGCAGAGTGTATTCTGGGCTATAAATGTAGTGACTTTATTGTCCCATTGTCTTAAAAACAAATTAACAAAAGAATACCTTAAAGGATAGTGGGGTCAGATTGTGCATTGGTATAAATCAGCTTCATTTCCTTCAAGCCAGCTAAGTAGCTTTATGCCAACAGAATCTGGTTTTAGTAATGTGTATGCCTACCTCGTGTGGTATATACACACCACACTTTAACTTGTTGCATAATTCAGAAAGATTTACAAATATCAAGACCTGAGGCGTAGCACAAAGCCAATAACAAAAGATGAAATTAAATAAAAATGTATGTCTCCTGAATTCTACCAATGTAGCCGGCTCTCTGCTGGAGCTCTATACATCCCTTCAATTCTTTTGGTGATCTTTTGTGATAAATGTTGACAAACTGTATGTTCTGGAGGCCCTGCTACAAGTGGCTCAGCACTGCTCTCTTCAAAGGTGGCTGGGATTTGTAGTGTCAGGCTGCCTTCCCGGCACTTCACAAAGATCACATGGACATTTAGAAGTCTTAAGGAGTGCACTAAGCTTCCAGCCATCTTTGGGACTAGCAAATATTAGGTACATTGCAGATTTAGCTACAAAGGCTAGTCTTGCAAAAGAATGTCAGCTGCTGCTCTGCTCTGTATTATGAGACTCTCTGAGCTCTGCGATAAGTATTTAGGATACCTAAGGGTGTCCACAAAATCTCTCAAAAGCTGGTCAACTGAATCAAGGCTTATCTGCTTCCTGCTGGAATGAAATGGGAGAGGGACAAAATGTGTGAAGACTTAAGTCTGCATCTACAGAGAAACAAAATGGAGAACACTTTTGTATCCTTGTTTTAGAGTCAGTGTGGCACTACAGGAAGATATTTGTAGGAGCCGAGGCAGTCAGATGTTTCCTTGGAGTCCAGAATAGATGCTTACACCCAGAAAAGGACTGCCAGCTTTATGCAGTGCATGCATGTGCCTTCTCAGCATTCAAACTTTCATAAATTTGGAGTCTGGTGCTTAATCCTTCCTAATACATAAGGGAATATTCTACTCAGCTACAAGTTCTCTTTCAGACACGCTAATGCTCTACTTTTTAGTACATTTCTTTGTGAATCTAGCCTTAAGGACTGAAGAAGCACTGCCACCTAAGAAAGGTTAATTCCCAGAACTGTGCAATCTATTAACCCAAGTAATTTCTATGATCACGATCTAGCTTTGGGTAGCTTGGCTGTGGCAAAACCAGTCCTTGAATCTCAGCTTGGCTTATTAATGCTTTCTGCCAGCTGAATGCAGGGAAAGCAGCTCCACGCATCATGTAACCTTCGCTTGCCCCTCTGACCACTTCTGCAGTTCTCATCCCCACATCTAAGGTTATGGGAGACCTAGAACGATACTGAGAGATGTCATAAGAATAAGCAAGGCTTACCGGGTGGCTTTTGTGTTAGCAAAAACTTAAAAGGATTCAACTTGGGACAGATAGTGGAGAAGGAATAAAATCAAGGCCTATAACATCATGAATTGCTTGGAGAAGAAGAGCAGGGAATCAAAATTTACTGAATCTCATAACAAGGATTTACTGGGGGGCAGTAAAGGAAAAAAGCAATTGAGGCAATTAAAGAATATTAAGGAAGTACTTTATTACACAGCACAATCATTAATTTGTGAAAATTATTGATCTAAGCTGTTTTGGGTGGCACAAGTCTTAAATTCATGGAGAAATGGCCAACAGCATTTCTCACTTGTGATGATGAAACTTCAATCTCCAATTCAAGAAGTCCCTAATACAGCGACTGTCAGACCTTCAGAGAACATGACAGTTACCCTCTTCCCGCTCTCTCTTTCTAAACACTAATGCTAGTCCATCCTGGTATGGATGGACCTTTGGCCACAGGCGACTTGGTACCTTCTAGACGTGAGTATTACTTGAAATGAAGGCACAAAGTTCTGGTGGCACAAGGTAGAGTTCTGTATCCTGCGGGTTTTTTTTCCAGGGTCCTGTGATTGAACTAAAAAAGATATAACACAACTGACTTAAGTAGTTTTGGTGTTTATACACTAGATCTGTACATTTGAACCTGGAATGCTTTGCTACTAGGATTTGTTTTCCTTGCTAACAAACACGCCCTTTACAAGGAGCTGTTGTCAGCTTGTGCTTGATTACTAAGCTGCTGACATTGGGGTCAGAGGTTTTTTTTAAAGGGAGAAGAGAAACATTGCTGCACTTGTGTTTAACTGGGAACTGCATATCTTTCAAAAACAAAATAAAAAAAAGAGAAAAAAATTTGACCAATTAGTGAATAATATACCCATTTTATATCCCAGCCACTTCTCACCTAAGATTTCACCATGATGTTTTCTCTCTGTGTGGCATTTTCGCATGGAGCAAGTTAAGACTTTTTAGAAACATATAGACTTGAAGCAAGACTCAAAAGTTATAACTCCCCAAAATAAGGAGAGAAAACGACACTAATGAATGTCTTTCCCTTCTCTTATTGCCTCTAACTGTATCAATAACATATTCCATAATGCTCTAAGTTCCATTCTCAACAGATAACGTTAAGCAGTGCATATCCTAATTTCATCAGACTTGGAGTCTTGCTTAAAACCTTAGATGACTTCATGCATTTATATCAATTGTATCAACAGGCCAGAGCATCTGACTCTCTGAAAGCAAATGTGGATTCACACAGAGATTTCTCTTGACAAGATGGTTAGAATTTTGATGGGATGGTTATGACAAACACAGACAGCAAGAGACCCACATCTCTCACATAAAATAATACAAAAAAACTCAGTGTATGTGGTGTCTTCAGTAATATTTCTGGAAGACAAGAGACAGGTTTATTTGGCTGATTTTGTGTTACTTTAGGATGAACCTGTGCATAAATTGCAGTGGGAAGTCTGAGTTACTAAAACTTTATATAAGAAGATCTAGCCAGAGAAGTGTGACCTGCTGACTCATTGTCCCAAAATGGTATCGGTCTAAAATATCATTGCAAGTGTGAGGTGAATTCTCAAACAAGTCCTAAATGCGACAGGCAGCACGATATGGCTGTATTCAGTAGGGAAGAGCAAAGAAAGAATCCTGAGATCATTAAGCATAAGTAAAGAAGATTGTAACTCTCAGTCTTGCTGCAATTTGGCAACTGCAAGTTGTAAATTGTAACTCATGAGAAGTAAAAATTAGTTTAGGATTATTTGCTCTGAGGCCTTTAATTCTGGGGCAGCAGATGAGTTCACCTTCTGTTGAACTGCACACCCAGAATCCCCTTTTCATCTAGAGATGTAAGAAACTCAAACCAATGGATTTTTGCACTATATGAAGTGGTCTCAAGTTTGCTAAGAAAAATTCCATCTGGAATGTTAAGCCAGATGTGTTAAAGAAAAAGTCACCATGTTAAAAAATCCACACCTCTATATTGATAAGATAAAAAATTAGGAGTGAGGATATAGACAGCAACATTATTGCTAAAGAAAGGCATCTGGAGTGGCTTATATACATAGTAAAAAGGACACAAAGAAAAAAGCAAGCCAGTCCAATGTCTCAGGTTTTTAACGTTTATATGGATATGGGGTAGCTTCCTCGTTTGGTTTTGTTTTTTTTTTTCATGACCCTGCTTTATGAGGGAAAAAATAACACCTTAAAAATTTAATAGCTATCAAGCTTCCTAATCTTTATTATTATCATTGAAAGATGAAATTCAGATTTAAAGCTGAAGCCTGTAACCTGCTCTTTACTGGATGCAATATTTGCTATGCTATAATTATAGAATACATCACAGAGTCGTGTGGCATAATGTTTTTATTGACATGGATGTGAAGATGTATTACCACGCCTGAGGTGCTTGTTCTTTCCATGCTGTTTATTTGTGAAGGCAGAAGTACATTTTACAGCTCCTTCCCTCAAAATAAAAAAGGCTTTTATAGCAACATTCCCAAGCATCTTTTATTTTCTCTGAGCCTTATAGAAAGTCTCAAGTCCTGACAAAGGATTTGAAAGTGCGATCAAGGTAAAGTGTCTTAGAGAAGCAAGACAGATGTGTTAACTAATATTTGTGCACTGACATATTCAAAGTTCTTTCAAAAGAAGTTATCAGTGGTTTCAGATATTAATAAGATAGAAGTTGATGGTTCCTGTCTTGCCTAAACTACTTCTAGAAGCTGAACTAATGTGGTTGAATCTATCTCAAGTTGTTTTCTTGCATTGTTCTGTCGGAAGAATTAAAATTATCTTGGATGTCTCTTGTTGTGGGTTTCTCTGGGCTCAAGCTTCTGAGGAAATCTAGAGATTCCTCAGCAGTAGATTTGTCCATATGTTTTGTAGTTGTGCTGTGGCTGTGAAACGGAGAGAATAAGAACACAAAGGAAGAAACCACCTACCTGCAAAAAATGGGACTTTTGAAGCTTTTTTATATTGTATTCTGATCTTCTATTTTCCGTGGAATGACTTAGAAATAACCACTTCATGCTATAAATTTATCATGATAAGGCTATAGGAAGCTCTAAAAATACCTGGAGAATGTAGGCTTTGAGGACTTAAAATGTGTATTTTCCCTATCTGAAAATCTCAGGGCCTAGAAGTTTCCTATGATGTCAATTATCACATTCGGAATCGTTTTCTAGATGGAGAATCTGTTCCTAAGGAGGATTTGAGCTTTAACTGTATTACTTTATTGTGCTCTTTAATCTGTTGTAATTTTGGAAGGAAACTCCAGATTTTGTGGGAAAAGGATGAAAACTTTAACAGAAAAGAAAAGAAAGGAAGATTAATTTTCCAGGGTGCTGGAATGTGAGATTGCCCAATGGAGCAAAAAAAAAAAAGTTAAAAATGCATAGATAATTACAGTTGACATGCAGCTTTGTGATTTACTACATGGATACTATTCATGTACAGAGACTCTATAGGCACTTTATATAATAGCCATGTAATTAATGTATACATTATTAATATATAAGTGCTTCTATTAAGAGATGTCATTAATGATCCTGCTGTCCTGAAGCTGTAAGATACAACTTAGTGTGATCCCCATAAGACATTTGTTCAGGTCTGTCAGAATTAGACAAAAAAAAAGAGCTGGAGTAAAGTCTTCCCAGTAGATAAAATCTACTCATAAAACTGCACGATATTTCAGAAGCAGCCAGTCTCATTGCCCTAGAAAGGGAGCACACAGGCTGATTTTTGGTTAGGCAGGTAGAAAAGATATGGAAGCAGATCAAGGAAGACTTAAACTGACAACAGTCAGATCCCTAGCACCAGACTCGAGGAAAAAGTGCGCTGATACACAACATAGAGGAAAAAAGATAAACCTTTTCCTTTCTCCTTTGTCCACTGTCCTGGTTTGAGTTAGAACAGAACAATTCTGTGATTTTTTTACTTTTCAGCTCAGCTCCTTTAGCTAACTGCACTTTCTGAAGT
>VWZK01011594.1:0-22238 GCA_013396935.1 Baryphthengus martii | reverse complement strand
TTCTCTTCTTTTCTTTCAGTTTCTTTTTTTATTAGGCATCTTAGACTATCTTCCTAACAAATGTTTTCCTAATATCAGATCCTCCTAAAATAAAATTTCTGGCCATTGTCCCCTTTTATATAATCTGGCAATACTGAGAGAAGCTTGATTTTATCATCTTTGGAACTAACCTTCAAGCGATTGAATCTCCTTCATCCCTTAGCCTCCTCTTTCCTAGATGAAACAAGATTCTCATTGTAGGACACATTATTTTAGACCTGATCATCTCAGAGAGAGCCCTCTCCAATTTTTCCACCTCTCCCTTGATCTCTGAGCTCCAAACAGGACATAATATTCCAGGCCTTGCCTTCCAGGTCTCCTGAGCAGAGGAGCCCTCCATCCCTCTGCTGGTCACATTCCTACTGAAGCACTATGGGATGTACTTGCACTTACTGTAGTAAGCAGTTGATTCTATTTCCAATGAGTGAACTGTTGGCTTACGCTCAACCTGGTGTTCCCTGTGTCTCCGAGGTTCTATTCAGCCACTTGTTCTTAGTTTGTATGAAGGTTGTGCTTTCCCTCACTGAAATTCATGAGTTTTCTCAAAAGTTTAATGAAGCATTCTCTATAACTGCCAAGGTCTGCCATTCATTTTATCAGCCGCTCTCTCTGCTATAATACTATTTCTCAATTTGTCATCATCCAGGTTGTTGATGAAGATGGTGAGCAATGCAGACCTCATTATTGATGGCTGGGGAGCTCTCATTCAGCTGCAGGCTGAATGTCCAGCCATTGTTCAACATGCTTTCAGCCCAGATATCCCAACAATTTAAGATTCATCTCTGTCCACCTATTTTCCAAAAGAGAATACTGTGGGAAACAGGGTCACAAGCAGTTAGTAGAAGAAAAGAACATGCTATATGGTGGAGTAATTTCTTGGTGTGAGACTATTCAAGAAGTAGTACCTCCTCATTCAAAGATAAATTAGAATAACCGAAAAACGAAATAAAACAGAAAAACAAACCACCCCGAAGTAACTAAAAAATCTGATTCAGACAGTCAAAAACCATAGAATCATACAATGGTTTAGGTTGGAAGAGACCTTAAAGATCATCTAGTTCCAATCTCCCACCATAGGCAAGGATACCTTCCATTGGACCAGGTTGCTCAAGTCCCTCTCCAACTTAGCCTTGAATACTTCCAGAGAGGGGGCATCCACAACTTCCCTGGGCAACCTATTACAGTGTGTCACCACTCTGATTGTAAAGAATTTCTTCCTAATGTCTGGTCTAAATCTGCACTCATCTAGCTTAAAGCCACTACCCCTCATCTTATCACTACAAGCTCTTATAAAAAGTCTCTCTCTAGCTTTCTTGTGGGCCCCCTTCAGACACTGAGAGGCCTCTATAAAGTCTCATTAGAGCCTTCGTTTCTCCGGGCTGAACAGACCTAACTCTTGCAGCCTATTGCCATAGCAGAGGTGCTCCAGCCCTCTCCGATCATCTTCATGGCCCTGCTCTGGACCTGCTTCAATAGTTTGGTGTCCTTATGTTGGGAGCCTCAGAACTGGATGCAGTACCCCAGGTGGGGCCTCACAAGAGTGTAGTAGAAGGGGTAATCTATAGTCTTCTGATATTTAGCTTTAAAATACAAAAATATGAGATTACTGAGTGAATGAGCTATACCATTGCTTCAACAGTACTACCAGAAAAAAAATGATTAATAGAGTTAGAAATTAGTTGCAGTCAAGATTTGTAAGAAAGGATGTTCCTGAAGAACTGCAAAATGGAAAATGCAAATATTATCTAACACTTTTTGATGGTAGTAATTATTTTTATCATGTACATTTTGATTATTCTCTTTGCAAGACTACTGTAAGAAAGAGCACTTTAAAAATATATGCAATTTTGTAAAATCTGTTCCTCACAAGCATAATGCATAAGAAACAGCAGAAAGGATTTATTGGCCAAGACTAAGACCATGTTACACTTTGCTTTTACAATAAAATGTATCTAATAAACCATATTTCCTTATAGACATCATTCTGTACTTTTGTAGTTAAAAGCACCAGACAACAATGTGTCTTTGATGCAAAGTAAAGAGCACTATCTTGTTTTCACAGATGGTGAACTGAGGGAGAAACTTCAGAGAAGCTTTCTAGCTATGAAAGCCTAGTGCTCAAATGCCATATCTGCATTAAAAAAATACCTTTATCTCATCCCTTTTTAAAAGTTCCACTTACTTTAAAGTTTATGTCAGAAACGTTTTATTTGTTAACTTGAAAAAGTGCCAAAATAAAAGACATATTCATCTTGATATTCAGGCAAACACCTATGCTACAATGTCTGGTTCTTGAGATGAATCCTACTCATTGTCTCAGTACAGCTTTATACCCAGATTAATAGAGCATCTGAAAGCCATCACAGAGAGTAAATGTATACTTATGTCATGTTACTGAAGAAAATTTCTTTTTTACATGTATACATGGTTCTGGCATAGAGATGTGCTTCTGCTTCAGCTATTTTAGTAACTACTTTAAAAACTTTTATCAGAACTGTAAGAAAAAGCAGAAAACAAGCACAACTGTCCTGGATTCATCTAGGACAGAGTTAATTTTCACCAGAAGCTGGGAGGGGGCCCACAGTCAGGATAGACAACCCAATCAGTCAACCAGCGGGATATTAGATACCATAGTGATGTCACACCCTCTATATAAGGGCAGGGGGTGACCCAGACAAGGCACAGTGTGAAGGGGTAGTGTGGTAGTGTGGTGTGGTGTGTATCACTTGCCTAATATATGGTTTCATTACTACTATTGTTATTATTGTTGTTTTTTCTCCTCTTCTGTTGTTCTTACCTCAACCCACAGAGTTCTGTCTTTTTCCCTCTATTCTCGTTCTGATCCCACCAAGGGGATGGGGAGTTGAGCAAGTGGCCACATGGTGCTCAGCTCCCAACTGAGTCTAAACCATGACAACACGGAATGTTAAATATAATTTTCGTATTAACAGTATACATTTTTCCTTCAATTGCATACATATATATAATATTTTAATACAAAGTATGATATTTTGCCTGTTTTTATTTTTAAAACAGCAAAAAAATCTTTTTTTAAGGAACAAAGAAGGCAGGCAAAGCAGCCTGGAGCTGTTGTTGCTGTTGTTAATGGCAGTCCAGTTTTCTGAAAGAAAAAAGAAGATGAGAAGAAAACAGAAGCAGAAAGATTAAACTGTAGTACTTCTTGCTAGTGATGACATTTAACTTGCAAATTTTTTATTAGAGAAGTGCACACACATGCTTCGCTATCAACCTAGCAAAGACCAAGTAAACTCATAGAAGCATCAAGCTGTGTAAAACATTGCTTTTAGCTGCTTCTCTCCTCAGCGGTTCCCAGCAGTGTGTCAGAGGATACTCTCGTTAGCTAAGCTGGAGGGTTATTAAACGCAAATTAAAAAGAAAGAAGAGAAAGAATACAACAGAGAAACAAAACACACACAAAAGAGGGAATCCAGCTTCCTTCCTTTAGCCTTCAGAAATTTACCTCAGTACATAGTGGGTGATCGGGTAATTTATATTTTAAATGCTACATTAAAAACTTGATGTTAGATACTGCGAATGTGGGGTAGGGTGCACAGACTACATATTTCATGCAAAACTAAGGATTTATCTAACATTTCTGATCATCATCTGGATTTGCATCTCTGCTTCATTTTGGTCAGGTTATTGCTCAGACTCAATGGTGTTATGCTGGATCTATGTACGTTCCAGGATATTTGAAGATATAGAAGGTACTATGTTCTTATTTTCCAAGCTAAATTATAGTTTCTAGACAATTGTAATGATTAGAACGCCCTATTTAATCATGCAGTTAGACTTAATTTTCAGTGTATCAGTTTGCACTAATTAATTTTAGTTTATTAAGTATCATCTCCCTTTGAATTAGAAACATATAGTGGCTATGATGGCTAACACTGACATCACAGAATCATAGAATCATAGAATTGTCAGTGTTGGAAGGGACCTTAAAGATCATCGAATTCCAACCCCCCTGCCACAGGCAGGGACTTCTCCCACTAGATCAGGTTACTCAGAGCCCCATCTAACCTGGCCTTAAAAACTTCCAGGGATGGGCTTCCACCTCCTCTCTGGGAAACCTGTTCCAGTGTCTCACCATCCTCATGGGGAAGAACTTCTTCCTAACATCTAATCTAAATCTACCCTCCTTTAGTTTGGATCCGTTCCCCTTGTCCTATCACTACCCCACATCCTAAGAAGTCCCTCACCAGCTTTCTTGTAGGCCTCCTTCAGATACTGGAAGGTCACAAGAAGGTCTCCTCACAGCCTTCTCTTCTCCAGGCTGAACAACCCAACTCTCTCAGCCTGTCTTCATAGGAGAGGTGCTCCAGCACTCTGATCATCCTCGTGGCCCTTCTCTGGACATATTCTGGCACGTCCATATCTTGTAATAGGGACCCCAGAACTGGATGCAGTACTCCAGGTGCGGTCTGATGAGAGTGGAGTAGAAGGGGAGAATCACCTCCCTTGACCTGCTGGCCACATCAAGTATCATGAAATTGGCAATGCTTACTTAGTTGATATTTTCATAGTGAAACTGGTGACAGTGGATAAAGAAGACTAATTTTGTGACAATCTGCAAATATAAGTAATGGCAAACCATACCACTACTTTCTGTCACAAGAACAGATCTTAAGAGGGAATGGAGATGTGACAAGAACAGAAGCTAATTCATGATAACTCACAATATTTCTCCTAAGTAGGCTTGAAATATCAGTATACTGACCTTGGGATGTGAACATTTCCTTTTTGTAGGAGATCTGCCTACCCAACAGTCAGAAAGTAAGAAGTGACTCATCAGATGGTGGATTACTGGAAGAAGAATAATCACTTTGTTCAGAATTAAACATCAGGATTAGCTGCTGTTCATTCTGTGATTGCAGCAGAGATAGAAAGCATTACCTTTTATTTTAGAAAAAAGACCTGACAGGATTTACTGATTAATAATTTCCTTGCATAAAACTCTGAGTCATCTTCAATGACATTACTATGGCTGGAGTCAGAGTACCTTTGGCTGTGTATTTGTCAGATTTCACGAGGTAAGTGGTGTCAGGATGAGACACCTTCAAAAGAAATCATTGTAGAAGTACCCTTCCTTAAGGGAAGAAGGAGAGGAAGAAATGAAAAGTTAAAGGTCTGGCATTTCAATATGCAGAATAAAAAAACAACTTCCAGAGTAACCAATATATTTAAAGATTTAGTGATTTTTCACAGTAGAAGAGTTAACTTCAACTATTTTCATATTTCGTATCATCTTTAAAACAAACTTTTAACATCTACATATTCAGTGTATATTTCTTATTCAGTGCTATGTACTTTTAAATAGCATTGCTGCCCTATCCAGAAATGATTGTTTCTATGACAGGGAAGTAATTTCTGTTTGTAATGCACACAGAGTAATTTGTTTTGTTTTTTACAGAAAGGTAGGGTATGTTGTAATATTGCAAATAAAAATTACCATAAACCCATCATATCTTAATGGATATGCATAATGGATATGCACAATACATCATGAGAAATTATTACTATGTGAAATATTTGCAAAGTGATATTAGGGGAATAGGTAAGGCTGTGACTTCACAAAAAGCAACATAAAATTGAAAGTCTTATATTTGCAGAAAATTGCTACTTCTTATACTTCCAATTGATGCATTCTAGTCTTAATTATTTTCCTTTTTCTTATAAGAACCAAAACCTAAAGATACAATTTTACACTGGACGTTTTTCAAGTTGAACATGTTTCAGTCTTTTTTTGTCTAGGCGGTATAGTATCTTCCTCTCTGGAACTTCTGCAGAATTTAACTCACTTTGACAAAATAGAAGTTTGAAGTCATCTTTATGATGGGACAAACAGCATTCATTAATAAATAAATAATAGCATTATTTACTGCTATGTGTCTCGAAACAACTATGTGAGTACGATTTACAATATGCAATTTTACAGTTTAAAATTTCGTTGTTGCACTGTGAATAGTGACTTTGTGTACTACAGGCTTTCACAGCCTCTGTAAATGATGTGTTTTTATATTGGGGTATTACAAAAACCAAATATTTTGAATGCTACTATCAATTTATTTACGTAATAAATGAGGTGATGTATGAAACCAAAAGAATATTGTATTTCTATCATATGGTATATTAAGGACCTCAGTTTGATTTTAAAGTCTTTTGTAACAAGTCACTCTTGTGTGTCCATTCTTTCTATTTCAAATATAATTTCTCCAATTATAAATTTGTTTTTATTTGATGCAATTTTTAAAAATAACGATCTTTTAAAATTGTCAGATATTTTCAATATTCACAGTATTAACAAGGTCCAGGAACGAATTAGTTAAATGTTGTTAAAAATCCTTGCTTCATTTACTTCACAGTGTTTATACTGTGCTTTTTCTTCTTTCTCTAATGTCAGTAATATTGAATAGAAACGAAACACTATAGATATTGACTACTGCTTTCAGATACTCAAGTACACCTTAGAAAAATGTTTGTATTTTGTGTTAACTTTATTGTTTTATTATTTCCATAAGTGAAATGCCATTAACAGAACATATTAAAAATCCATTATGAATAATTATTACCAAGGGCAAATACATTTGCTTGGCAGAGGCAACAAAAATGGAAATAATTATATACAACAAATTTCAACAGTTTAATATGATACAAAATAAAGTATTAAGAGAACTACCTTATTAAACATTTAAGAGCAAAGTCAGGCTTAACACAGAATCAAATCTTTTAGGTCACTTTAGCTTAGTATTTCAAGATAGATGTATTTTCTTACAAAAGTATTATGACTTTTGATATTTATGGAAATAAATATCACAGACACAAAAATCATAAAGATCAACAGAAACATTAAAAAAAAAGGAAAATAAATTTGCTATCCTTTGTTGCTTCTTTAAAGAGAGTATCAAATTATTTCTGTCATCACAAAAAAATTAAAATTTTGACATCTGATATAAACATATCAAAGAATACCTGAAATACAATATCATCACTGCTAACCAGAACACCTGCTGATTTGATTGGTTACCACTGTGTGTATTTCTTCTACTATATTTTTAATTAATAGTCCATTTAATATGGGATTTATCTTGGGTTTAGTAGCTGGGAAACTTAATAAAAATTGACCTCATAAAGAGAACTTCAGCTTGATGTCACTCTTTAAAGTCTGAGAATGATAACATATATATAAATATTGCTTCTCAAGGTTGAGCCAAAATTTAGACTTCTGAGTAAAGTTGAGATTTGCTTGATTTTACCACACCTTTTCTAAGTTTTCCTGTTTTACTAAGGAGGAAAGGGGATGAGATAGTTGCATAGTTTAGTAATCTATGCCTCACCAGTACCACCTATCAATGCAAAAAAAAAATGGTTCAATAGGTCATTCTTTGACCTGTGTTAACCATAAAATTTGCATTTCATAGAATCATAGAATCATAGGAGGATAGAATTTTTTGGGTTGGAAGGGACCTTCAGAGGTCATCTAGTCCAACCCCCTCGCTGAGAGCAGGGACATCTTCCACTAGAGCAGGTTACTCAGAGCCACGTCAAACCCCACCTTGAATGTCTCCAGGGATGGGGCCCCAACCACCTCCTTTCATTCTTGTCCTGTTAGTCCCTTCACAGTGATACAGATCCAGGTCTTAAAGGCAGCACTATACCATCTCTGTTGGAATGCGTAAGAGAGCATTTAGTTTTAAAAAAGTTTTTAACTAATTTTAAATAAGTTTTCTTAGTATTCAGGCAAGTCTGAAGTTTTTAATCACATCAGAATATATTTTTATCTAAGTTGAGACATTATGATCTGGATGAATGGAAAATTAGAGGACTAAAGCAAGCAGCTGGGTGGTTGGGCTTCATGGGCACTGGGTCTGTATTGGGCTGGAGCACTTGCCTTGTGAGAAGAAGCTGAAGGACCAGAGATTGTTCAGCTTGGAGAAGAGTTGTCTGTAGGGGGAACCTAACAGCAGCCCCCCACCCAGTGTCTGCAAAGAGGTCAGCAAGGAAATGGACCCAGGGTCTTTATAGTTGTGTGTGGTGAGAGGATGAGAAACAATGGGCATATCTTGGAAAATAGTGACAATCATTTGGTATGATGAAAAGAAAATTCCCAATAGCACAGTGAAGCGGTGGAGCGGATTGCCCAGAAGGACTGGAAAACAATGTCAGTTTTCAAGACCTGTCTGGGCACAGCATGAGCAGACCCGAGCAGATCTGAGCAATCAGCTCTGACTTCAGAACTACCCTTACAACAATTTGGACTAGAGACTTCATGAGATCCTTTCAAACCTGAACCATCCTATGGTCTTATGACTATATCCAAGCTACAGGTAAGAGGCATAATGGTAATAGCAAAGAGAACAAGAAAACCTCACTAAAAATTGAGAAGGTATATTTAGATGAAACTATCTCTTAAAGTATAATCTATTTGTTTAAGAACCTCTGTAAGATTTACTAACACTTTCTTGCACCTGTATAGCTAGAAGTATTGACAAGGAACAAGTGAAATAAAGTTCATGTCAGCTTGGTGAAATAACAAATACATCTTAGCAGGACTGACATTTGTGCAAATGCAGTGACAAAAGATTAGGTTAAGCTACCAACCACCAACCTTCAGACAATTTTTGTGCTTGACATGGCCCTTGCTTACCCATTTTCTCTGAGAAGTACCCACAAATTTAACTTTCATTTCTATTTTTTTTCCCAGATTACTAATAGTCTTTGTCTGTTTAATGATAACTCTGTCTCTCACAGCTTCCTGGCAAGAAGTCTGATTTGGGGCGATGTGTTTGTTTGTTTGTGCTGGCTTTTTCTTTTTCTTTTTCTTTTTTTTTTTTAATGAAAGCAAATTAAATTATATGCATCGTTTGAAATGATGTGTTAATTGTATTCTAACCACAACTGACATGCTGTAGCTAAGGAAACATAGAATTATCTTGTTCAATGTTTTGTAAATGGTACTGTGGATCTAGAAAGAATTATTTTTAAAAATTTGCATAAATATCCTACTTTTCCAAAATCACCGAGAAATTTTATTGCAGCAAAATTGTGCCATTTTGTCTTTTCCATTATCACACAAATGTACATATTCTATTCATCACAGATTTTTCTTTCAGTAACATTGTATTTAGAGCCAGGAATTGACCGCTGTATATAATTTATTTTTATTGAACGACTCTGTAAAAAGAGACAGTCTTTGTTTTCTCCTCAGTTAGAGATATGTATAGACTATGGCAGTGAATACTCCCTTGTATCTAACTCTCTTTTCTGTTTTTTTTTTGTGGAACAAGTCATTAGAATTCTCGCTTTCAATCTATCATATATATTTTGAAATGATAATAAATGATGAAATGTCTAACTAGAATTTACTTTATTTTTAATAAGACAGGCCAACTGTGAGCATTTGCAATACTGTATTTCAGATGGTTGCTAGTGTTAAACATCTACTTTAAGTGAACTGTTGAATTTGTTTTAGACTAGACAGCTTTTTTTTGTTTTATTTAACATTAAATATTTTGTTTCTAAATGAAATTCAGGCATGCTAAAATCTTTATTAGTATCACTAACTACTGCATGACAGTTTTGATTGTACTGAATTTACTGTACACCATATTTTCTCATTATGATGTGACCAATTCCATACCTCCTTCTTTTTTATTATTTTTTTTTTTTTAATCTATATCTACTTAAACATTGCACCTGGAGATCAGGAGAGAGCATTCTATTTAACTTCTATATGGTCAAGTGCATCTGATCTAAATGAACTGCAGGAATCAGAATTGTACCTTTTTAGTTCTGGAAAGACTGAGGTATGCAAAAAATGTTTGGTCATAAATAGGAAATAATTGTTCATGCTTTTAGATTGGTTGCTTTTGTTCTTTTCTTTTCTGTGTTATGGTAGCTGGCCTTTTAAAGAACTAGCTTAAATAAGAATTGCTAAAAAAACCCCTGTATCTTCTGAATTTCCTGGGAGAGTAAAGTGTGGTTGTTTTTAAGCTTATGTTTTGTAAACATTATGACAACTCATGTTAGTTGTTAAGCATGGGAATTTCTGGATGAGATTATTATCTTGCAGTTTCGCTGACTCTTGCATGTCCTGCAGTGATGTAGGGAGCTCCTCATTTCTTCCTCTTGGTTGCTGCAAATCTAAGTAACTGGTGGATATTTCTTCCAAACTTAAAGTCTGAAGAACTTTATTGTGTTCTTTTTCTTTTTCCTACCAATGCATGGAATAGAATCTAACCTTGTAAGTATGTAGACAATAGTATGAACTTACCTGAATTTTCAGATAGTTTTATTAAAATAAAATACAAATAAAATAAAATTTAAAAAAACAACAACAAAAAAAACCAAAACAAAACAAAGAACAAAAGCCAGTTATCTTATGTGTGGCCGAGAGACATAAAAATATAGCTATAGAGCTATTTATCTTAAGGATAGTGGAGTAGTTACATATGGTAAGTATGCACAGGCTTGATTTGTAAAAGACTGATGAAAAAGCAGCTTAAAACAGTTTACTTGTCACATCTTACCAATTAAAGAAATAAACCCTGCAAGTTTATTAGTAGCAATGTGGTCATTTTGAAGTTCTAACATACCCTCTTTGTCCTGTTTCTTGTCCGTAAAAAATGATATGACATGCACTTGAAACATTTATATAAAAATATACTCTAGCCTTTTCCAGATAATGTGTTTTCATTGAATCCTTACAGTAAAGGTTTGAACAAATGTAAATTCAGACAATCAGAATTTAGATAGAAGTTCATTTATTCTATATTGAACTCAGTATCATTGGTCTGTGCATCACCATAAACCAATCAGCAAGAAGTAGACATTCAGAATGTCTTTCTACGTTGAATGTACCAGTCTAGAGACTAGCATTTCATCTATTGAAATTCAAAGTAAAACATATGCCAATATGTTTACATTTATTACTCTTATTTTAGTAGTAAACTATGAACAGTGTTTTTCAATAATAAAAACAACAACAAAAAAAATACAGTAATGCACACAGCTGCAGTTCTGCTGACAAATAATCAATGTGGAGCCACGTAACAGGGTCGAAGTTGTTTGAAGGTGATAAAACATGCATTTAATAAGCCATGTTATAAATAACAGAAAGGCTTTCAGGTCAAAGTGCATTCAGAAAATTGCGATAAAAGACTTGTCCCTCTTGATTTCAAGCAGCTGAAAATTTTAAGACTTTATAAAGAAAATCAAGAATACATACCAACATTTAGCACACCATTCAGGTGGCACACTTTAGAATGTTTCAGAGACAAAACATTGTCAGAACACTGAGATTCCTCTCTGTCACTATGGTCAATATAAGTGTCAGGCTTAGACCATCGGTCCTCATGAAAATAAACAATAATGTAAATAAAAGTATATATTGTTTCAACAACTAACTGCCTTTGAATATTCCTTCACATTGAGATTTACATTATTTTCATATCCAGAATATTCCTTCCAGAATAAGGCATATTACTGATGTAGAAGGTATAGTTAGTCCTTTATGAAATTGCTGCTGCTTATCTCACAATCTCCAAATTGGATCCATTCCTTGGTATAGGAATCTTCTGATAATCCAAGTGAACCAGGGCATCTTATGAACAACAGTTATGCAGTGATATTTGAATCAAGGGCTACTCCCTTGTTAGCTGGCAGTAAATTAAGGTTTTCTTATCCAAGAGAAATTGCCATCTGTCAAACTTTAAGAAAAGCACTCAGTTGTGGAAAAACGCTTCAGTCTGATCACTTCAAGTATGTGTTGTTCTCCGGATAAAGGAAGAAGAACAAGGACATTTACAGGCTTTTTAAAGTATCAGTCCAGGAGAATTCAGTCTTCATGAACATAAGAAATTACAATCATCAAGTAACTCCAGAAAATATTTCATAATTTTTCTTCAATACAAGCTAAATAAAGATTAATAATAAGTTCCATGACAATTAAAGAGTGTGTTTTATGTCAGTGAAGTTTCAGAAAGTGTATACATGTTGAAATGTGATCTGATAATGAGCTAATAAAAGAGAACGACACAACACTTGAAACTTGGAATGCTAATATTAGTGAGGAAATACCAAGAGACAACAGACTGGACATCTCAATATTCCAATCATCTACAGAACTATTGTGGCTCTAGATGACAATATTTAAGTCAAACTGTCAGCATATGTAGTGGCTTGACAATACTTAAGATAAAATAACTGCAATCATTTTAAGCTATGAATGAAGGCATAATTCAGAACCCAGAAATTAATCCACCTATTTGACTACTTTGAAGATTTGTTATCTACAGAGAGAAAGTCCCTGTCCAGTTATCTAGTCTGTACTCACCAAAATACCAACCATCACCAAATCCCATGCCTGACTTGAGTCTGCGAAATAATACACAGCAGAAATGGAACTGAGCTCCTGTAAATACTGGCCACATTTTTCATGGATGCTTCTGAGTATATGAGCCACTAGTTTTAATATGTGCTTCTCCAACTGAATTAAAGGAATGATAATACGTCTGATAGCATTAATAAGTTCTTGTCTTACAGACAGGTCAATCAGTATAGAAAAACATGTTCCCAGATCTCTTGGAACACAATCATGTCCTTATTTAAATAAAGTAAAACAAAAGCTATTCTACATAAACACAGGAAAGAATAGAAACCAAAATGAAAATATAGCTGGAGGGATGCTGGTTTTAATCAGGTAAGGAAGATTGGCTCTTAGAAGAGGGGGAGTTGATCATGGGAGAAAATTACGACAGCTGACAAATTAATCCAATTCAGAAGCTGCTCTCTAAACTAATAATTTATTTTTAATTCTCCCTTGGTTTTTAATGCAACAAAAACAAACAAACAAAACATGAATTAAACCACAGTAAATGAATGTGAGGAAGCCAGAGCTACTCAGGCTCTTTAGATCACATTCAACTCTAACCATAACCATAACAAAAATACCAAGTTGCCATTAACAAAACAGTTTTCTGTTTTTCAGAAAACTCTTCTCTCTTTCTCTTTCTTTGGTAAATATATATGATTATTTTCATAGTAACTGAAGATGAAATACTCACATCAGCTATACGGAAACAAAGTTTTCTCATTCCAGTGAATATTATTCTCTGCCTTGACAGAGCAAAATTTTCTATAAACCAGAATGGTTAAAGCTCTTAAAAATTCTTTCTGTGTCTCATCCATCCATTACACTATGGTTCCGCTGTGGATTGGAAAACCACAATGTGCTTGTTTGTCTTTTTCATTTTAAATTAATCTACCCTCTATCACCACACTTGAACACAAATGAGAACAGTGCTGCCAGAGAAGACATCCTAGCTATGACTGCATGATTAATTTTTTAACTGAAACAACTGAGAATAAGGAGAAAATCAAAACAGTTTAAATGAAGTGTCTCAAATAAACATTTAATTTAGAAGATGACAGAAAAAAAGTGTATACAATCTCAAAACTAGCACTGGGAAAATGAGCGTGAAAGGTACTTGAGAAATCCATTTATAGAATAAATAATAAAAATCCTGAAACACTGCAAATAGGAGATAAATGTGGGGTGTCATGCAATTAGGTCACATAATTACAGTAATTAGAAAAAACAGGGTTTTTTTTCCAAACTTGAGGTACCTTGAACTATCATTACCGGATGGTATTGGAGTCAGCTATTAAAATAATATGAGAATATGAAAGAAAAAGATGATAATTGAATAACTTATTTCTACAGTGCCACACAGTTCATATTTTACAATACACTTACCTGTTTTATATCAGCATCACAGGCCTCTAGTGTTTGATCAGGACTCCATTGGTTTAGGCAGTACACTAGTGTACACAGAAACAAAGTTACCTGCCAAAGGTTAAATAACATGGAGTTTATGAGAAAAAATAATTACTACTATTAGACAAGCTTGGGAAACCCCAAGAGTTTCAGGGAAATCAAAAGTATGAATATTAGAGACTATGCACCTTTCATGATCTAGAGCCCTCATCTCATGAGATGATATATCTGGTTTTAGAAATGTTAGTATTGAACTCGTCACATTGCAGTCTAACAGAACTAAACACTGGTGCGGTGTAGCGCTACGTACAATGTATGACACTAACTTTTATCAACTCCAGAAAAAAGTGGTCATGTACTAAAAGGTTCTATTAGATATCTGTTACCTTTAACTAATAAAAAGCAACTTCCATTAATGACTAGCCATGAAGTCAGGCTATTTTCTTCTCTCACATTTTATTACTAATGCTTTTCAATTTTTACATATTACATCTCTTCATTATTTCCCATGCTGTCATTATCTTTATAATCTTCAACCTTTTTTCTCACTTCTAATGTCTTCATCATTCTGAATTTCTGCTTCTAATTCATACAAATCATCCTCAGTTCCATCTATGGGATTTGAAAAATAGTATTTCTTAAACTACTTTGCTACAACTTCAGGCTTTGTCTAATCTCTTCCTTTTTAATCCAGTGACAAAACCATGAAGTACAAGACTCCTTCATTTTCCTTGCAAGTGTTAAAGCAGGATCCTATGTCAGCAACCATTTTGATTATAAAGACTAAATGATCTATTGTACAGAGGACTTGTAGCTGTAACATCTCTGGTCCTAGTGTGACAGGATCAGTATTCCTTTCTCTAATAGTAGTATTCTCTGCTGACGACAGATATTCCTTCAATTCTTCTAGGACAAGCATTCCTCTTTTTTTCTCAGCAGCACACATCCCCTACTCCAAATGACATTCAGGCAATTCTTCACTAAATTTTTAGATGTTCATCCTGATTTGACACTTAACAACTATTTCAGTAGGCAGCTGTTCCTTTGGCATTGTTTTATGTACCAAGAACGCATATGGTAGCAATCATATACCATCCTTTGACACTACCAATGCGCATTTTTTTATTTTCTAAATTTTTTTTATGATGGATTTTATGTCTCCTTCTTCAACAGTGTAGCTTGGTTTTTCAACTGCATTGCCCATTTGACTAAGCAGATTGTTATGATCTTTACACAACCCGGTCACATACTGGTGAAATTCAATGAGGTTTTTGGAGAAGTCAGAATCATAGAATCATAGAATGTTGGGGGTTGGAAGGGACCTCTAGAGATCATTGAGTCCAACCCCCCTGCCAGAGCAGGATCATCTAGGGCAGGCCACACAGGGACGCATCCAGGAGGGTTTTGAAAGTCTCCAGAGAAGGAGACTCCAAAACCTCTCTGGGCAGCTTGTTCCAGTGCTCCATCACCCTCACAGTAAAGAAGTTTCTCCTCATGTTGCGGTGGAACTTCCTATGTTCCTATAATAACTCATTATTTCTTGTTCTATTGCTGGGCACCACTGAGAAGACATTGTCCCCATCCTGTTGACACCCATCCCTCGGATATTTACATACATTAGTAAGATCCTCTCTCAGTTTTCTCCTCTCAAGGCTAAACAGCCCCAGTTCACTCAGTCTCTCTTCATGGGGGAGAAAATGTAAATGTTGGCAAAGCAAAGTTCTCTCCCAAAGGCAAAAAATAATACAAAACCCCACATTAATTCCTATTCAGCTTAACTGCCACTTGCCTTCTTGCTCTGTAGTATGTTCTCCTTATGTCAGTTCTTGACCTTTCACCTTAATGATTTCCTATGTAACTGGGCTTCATCCCTTGCTTGAATAGGTACAAATTCCAAAACTTAAGAGTCATAGAATTGCAGAATCGTTCTGATTGGGAAGTACCATCTAGTCCACACTCCTACTCAAAATATGGTCACCACTAAATTCAGACCAGATTTTTCTTCTGTCCCCTATAAACATACTTTTCTGTGTCCACTGAATGATTTATAAATCATTAGTACATGAAAGCTCCTGTTTTGACTGTTTCCATCGTCACATTTATGTCTCCATCTTGTTACATTTCCTCATGTCCTCAACATTATTGGATTTATTTTTTTTTAATACAGTGTCACTATGAATATAAAATTTACACCATAACTTCTCCTTATGCCTTTTGATAGTTGCATGTCTCACCTCCAAACCATCTGTGATTTTGTAATTAATACTAAAATTCAAGAAGACTCATAAAACTACCAAAATGCACACTAGAATTCTCTGAGCTATAATACACCACACAGTTTTGCAAGTAGGAGAGAGAAACAATGGTAATCAATTGCTCTTACTGTGTCATTATTCAAATTCAGGATGCTTTGGAGTATTTATTTTCCTTTATTAATAGGAGAGTTTCTACACTGCACAGTCATGTTAACATATTGATCAGGAAAAAAAAAAACATGGCCACAAATTCAAGAGTGCCCTAGATTTTTAAGTTAAATTGTTTGCAAAAACACTTTCATCTTCTTTTTAAGAAAACACAGTTTTGTATGAGTTTATATTGGCATGTTTATATTGGGTCCACTCTTGTACCTAAGCCTCCTCAGAGCTAGTCTTTTTCACACCACTTCCTACTCACACCACTCACTACTGTGGAATGTTTCTGGGGATAGTTGCTACCCTTCTTTAGATGCAAATTTGGGACACAGTTCTTTCTTTCAACAAATTATGATATTGGATCTTTTAGCATTGTCTCGGCAGCCAGTACCTGGAATGAAAACACATCAGTTAGTGCTGTTTAAACTCCAGTCCTGAATCAGCCACACCTGCTGCAGAACACATCTGTGCCATCTCGAGTCGCATTTATGGAAGTATCTGTTAGGAACCAAACTGGGACAAGACAAATATATTGAAACTGCCTTGTTAGCGAAAGTCATTATTCCTTAGGGGCCACACATGTTAGTAATACAAACTACCACAATATCTCTGATTTCATCTTTCAGTATGGGCAACAAAGGGACTTGCAAGTTATCTAGCTAGAGCTAGGAGGACTTCCTGTCTGTACAGCAAGGAAGTTTATCAGCTCTTTAGTGTGTCGTTGATATAGTTCCAGAGTACTACAGGGTTTCCATGGCAAAGGAGACTTTCAGATTGCTAAAATGCAAGTTCATGTCTTCCATGATACGGACTTCAGGAACAATTGCTACATTATTGTGAGTGAGGGAAATTAGATTTGTTAGGACTCAAAAATACAGTTCATCCCTATATCCCCACCCTGAGGCCATGGTCCAATTCCACAACATCCAAAAGTCCCTCTGAGGTTAGGAGTACTGCCATCCAAAATATTTCATCATAGGGACTTTGGATAATTCTATATTATGTGCAAATTCTCATTTGATCTCCCGCCAGAAACATAAAAATCCTACAGACTGCAAACATACACAGACCTAGAACAAATCAAAAATGCGTTTGGTGAATTTCAACTAAATGAAATATGCATTCAAAATAGCTGATTAGCATTCCTGTCAGACTAGGAAATGACCCTGCAAAGGTTGCTTTTTCTAGTGAAAATTCAGTTACTCTTCATGTACTTTAAATATCAAGACAGATTATCAGGTCTTTCTTGGATTTAAATGAAGAAATTATTTAACTGATTTGGAATGACACTGTATGTTGTTGTCCAACAATAACGCTGCTTGCAATGGGTCAAAAGTATCAATAATTTTACTTGATCCATCTCTTTCTGCCCAAGGTTGGAACCACAGGATTGCTCAAATGTAGCCACAATCAGAAACCATGCTTCACCACTGAACTGAAAATATCTTCTGTCACAATTGACTGCCACTGCCCTATGCCTCGGGCAGTAGATCTGACTCTTATCTCTGTTTCTTTTCTTCACTGAAAGAACAACCCATATCATTCAACTCAGTATGTAATAGGACCACTGATAACCAACATCATCTCACACAGTGAAGAAGAAGTAGAGATGGGAGTCTTCAGTTTTATGAAAAAAAGTTTACTTATCTGTATAGTAGCAAAAGATGAGAGAGGAAAATAATCACGTCTTCTTTCTTATGAAGTCTCAACTCCTGTAGTGAGCCAAGGACAAGTACAGCTCAGAGGATGTCAAGAGAAAAACAGCATGAACAAATAGGCTGCTGTAATAAAAGAGAATAAAGCAAAGTGACTATGTGCTTTCCCACAGAGAAGAGAGCATTCCTTAGCAACCATGAATCGTCAGCTAGCAACAGCATGGGTGGACAGTAAGATCCAGTGGAAAACTGTAAACCAGGTGGAAAACTCCCTGGACTCATTAGGCTCAAAGGGTCAGGGTCAATGTCTCGAAGTGTAGCTGGTGGTCAGTCACTTGCAGTGCCTCCAAGGTTAGTGGAATGAACCTATGCAATAGTACAGCCCTGGGTGTCAGCTGCACTGCAAGTTCTTCTGCAGAATATAGCATTGTTGGACAGCCAGTTAAACAAAAGTATGGATGTGCCCATGTAACAAAGGCCAATTGCATACCGGGCTGTGTTAGTAAGAACGTATTATTCCCCTCTATGTAGTACAAGAGAGACCACATCTGGAATACTCTGTCCAGTTTAGGATAGCTTGTACAAGAAAGATACCAGCAAATTGAAGCAAGTACAATGGCAAGTGGCTGAGATCGTTAAGGAGTTGCAATTCATCACCTATAACAAGAAGTTGAGACAAAACGATTTGTTCAGTCTTAAGAGGAGAAGGTTACAGGGGGATCCTACTGCAGCCTACAAATAGCCAATGGGAGGCAGACAGTTAAAGAACAGAAGTAACTGACACAAGCTCCCACAAGGGAAATTGGAGTCAGATGCTAAGATGTGGTTTTTTGCTGTTTTGGTTTGTTTTTTTGTTTGTTTGTTTGTTGCTTTTTGGTTTTTTTGGTTTTTTTTTTTAATGAGGATAGGTAGCCAAATATTCGTTAAAGTTGCTCAAAGAGGTTGTAGAATCTCTACCCTTAGTTGTATCCATTCAAAACTCAAGTGAACAGGATAGTGAACAACTTAATTTAATTCCAAAGCTGAAATTGACTTCAAAGTTAAACTTGGGAACTGAAACACCTCCAAATATCCCTCTTGATGTACATAATTTTGTTGCTTCTATTCTAAAACCTGAAGCATCAATCAAGGCCACATATACCTGCAAGTAAAAAAGGCACTCTTATGAAAGCAATTCTTAAAAACTAGAAGTAAACCTCTAATCTGTCATCTCTTCAATATCTCGGGTATACTCAATATTTCTTGATTCCCTTGAAATGCTTGTCCTCTGCAACCCATCTTCTTCATTCTTGCAGTCTACGGAGAGTATCCACTGGTGCAATGGCAGGACACCTAATAGAAACTAATCCAGGTAGAATGTTCTTGCAGGTGAATTACCTACATGACCAGCTAGCCTCCTTTTCAAAGTTTAACAGAACTTTAAACAGAGCAGGGTTTTGCTTGCTTGTTGTTTGTTTTCTGTTTGTTTTTTTTTAAAGGGTGCACATTGTAGTAAAACTTTGTGCTTTTCTTTTTTCCGCCAGAAAAGTTGCAGTCACCATTCTTGAAGTTCTGAAGGCAAGAACAGTCAAAATNGCTCTGCAGGTTTTGCCCTGAGCTTTAAACTGAGACGTGGGGCCTGCTCTGCAGAGATGCAGGTCTAGATTTCCTTACTGGTAGAGACTGGGGTAATGGATTTGAACCTTCAAAAACATAAGATATTTCCATAGTTTTAGAAATGCTAACAGAAGAAAATAGCACTGGCCAGGAAGAGATGCATTATTATTGCTCGCATCTGACATAAGCATAGGTCCACATTATTGCTTAAAGATATATAGAAAGACTTACGTAAAACAGTTATTCAGAGCATTTGTCAGGATTAGGCTCTTCTTGTTCTTGTTAAGAGTAATTTTGTTTGTACTACATGGTTTCATCTTTCTGTTGATTCCCCTCTACCCTTACAGTTAATTATATGATGTGGCAGTAGAAAAAAAAAAAGTAATTAAACCAAACAAATGAAAGAGAGATCTGGTTCAAGTTTTACATTAAAAGTCTTCAAAGAATCAAATATACATTCTGCACCATAAGACCTGTTAGACAATAATTAAGAGAGGTCCTGTATGTTGTAGGCAAAAGATGTCATGATTCAGGCCTGCAGCAGGCAGGTAGTGTGGCTAATTATCACAAACAATTACAAGATGTTCCTATTAATTTTACCTGATTACCAAATGTGAGTGCCATAGAATATTTGTGGTCATAAAATAAGTGACTTGCAACTGGTGACAGTAGGGGAGCTGAAGGGCAACAACTAAGCATACTCAAACTTTCAATATTGTCAATAAACTTTGACCAATATGTGTGAAGAATACCAATTGATTTTACTCATTATCCAAAACTTGCTTGTAGTGAAAACCTTGTGAATGACAGAGATCAGGTCTTAAGTAACAGGTTGACGAGGATGGTGGGAATTATCTGTGATAATTGTCTTTCCCTAAAGCAAATACTGGCTGCCCTTTTGTAGCTGCAGCTCTATGACTGCTGCCTGAAGCTAGAGCCTGACAGACCAAAGACCTCCTTGCCAGAACAAAAATAACCCTCTGTTTCATGGGCCAGGGTGGGGGCAGCGGCAGGAGAGAGAAATACACAAATAGCCCTAAGACTTAGGAGGATGGAAAACCCATCTCTAACATCAAACTCCTCCTAGCAACAAATTCAGTAACCTTGACAACTTACTGTAACCCCTACCTATTCTTCTGGTTACAACGCTAAATCGGCTTAATTTTTTTTAATAAAGAAATGTTGAAGTGACTTTATAACACTATAAAAAGCATTATAAGCAATCTGCCCCTGTTGACTACATCTCTGCAGGCACATCCTACTCCTCACCTCAATTTCAGTCAAGACATTGCTGTTCTAGGTTGCAACAGGCTCTTTCCATAATCTCCAATGTTTAGCCAGTCTCTTCACTGGTTCTCACAGAAGTCTCTCTGTTGTTACCATGATCCTCAAGCTCCAGTTCCTTATTTTAATTCTTCTTCCTCTTCTCCATGCAGTTTCCATTGCAAGCTCTGGAACAATAGTCATTCTGGTCCTGTCAATGTCATCACAAAGGAAAAAATATGCAGACAAATCAGATACTGTCAATCAGAGGCACTCTCTGAAATGTCTGCCCATTTGTACATCAGAGATCAGGATTCATACCAGTGACACAGCTGCATTTTTCCTCTTTGAGGAGGCTTTTTCTGAAAAGACAGTATATTGCTCTCGCCACTCTGCTTGTCAAAAATGCCTTCTTGAAATTGAAGGCCATGGTTAAATCCTATCTCAATTTCTAGCAGTCTTTGGAGGGAATGTGAAAAGTTCATGTACAAGAAAGAATACAAAAACCAGTAATTGATGTGATGCCTGCCTGCAGTCTCAATACATCACTGAGAATAGACCGAAAAGCTGTGTTTGGCAAGCTCTGGAATGTTTTATTCACTAGCCTTTTTTGTACAGTGTACTGTTCTACCTGCTGCTTCAGACTTTATGAAAAAGAAACAACATTAAAACAAAAGCAAAAATGAACTAAAAAAAATATATATATATTATTGTCTAACATTGTTCCCCCAGCCAGAACTACCCTAGAGAAGTAAATATTTAACTTCTTGACTTTCTCCCATGTTTTGTCGTTTTTCATTGGCAGTACTTTGAGGCTACATTTATATTTATCTACTTGTTCGTACAAAGCACAGAGTCACTGAAACCTCATTATTCTTACTGGGTACATCTTGAATACAATTTCAGTTTGTGATCCATGTCCAGATTTCTTTCCATAGAAACAAAGAGTTGTATGGTGTGGATGAGCTAGGTTTTTTTCCGAGTCACATATATAGATGAGAAGTGGATGGTATGTGAAATCAAGGCCCGGACTGGAATTTAGAAATATAGCATATCTCTATTTAGCATACCTCTAGATGTAACTGTGTCATGGAGGCACCCACAAAACAAACAGAACCAGGGTTGGCAGCACTCCTTTTGACTAAATACGGGTTCGGATGTCTGTCAGTCTACACAACTAATTCCTAACCTTAAGGAATGACAAACCAAAATGGGCAAACACTCACTCATAGAAGGGGAAACCTCCCACACCAGAGTGCCTGAGATAAACTCACCCAAAAGGAGTGGGTGAGGCTCACTCAATCCACAGAAACTCCCTCAATCCACAGAAGTATCCTTGGACGGTGTGTCCAAGGCAGGGGTGGGGATGGGACAGGACACAAGCAATGCAGGGCACTTTAGATCAGGGCAGGGCAGGGGCAGCTGCAGGGTCATCTTCCACCCCGCAGCTCCTGAAACTCCACACGCAGCCACAAG